>CAIGQQ010033467.1:3888896-3903940 GCA_903798035.1 Danio albolineatus
CTATCTATCTATCTATCTATCTATCTATCTATCTATCTATCTATCTAGACCTGCTTCCCTGCTCCTCACCTACTGTATAAATCCAATTATGCTCCTCAGACTTGCCAAATCAAATCATGTTCAGTGCCGCCACTTATAAAAAGCCGCTTTTACCACCTACATTGAATTAAGGCATCAGTTGTTTGAAGCTCTAATAATGCTAACCTGTTTTGTGGAAAGCTCCATGGCAGTAATAGCAGTTGGTTCCTGTAAAAAAAGAAGTGCTTTTAATAATTTTATTTGACATCATAAAGATTACAAAATATTTCTCAGTATGAAAAGGAGAAAATATTTTTATTGTTAAAATATAACAAGAGATTCTCAGTATGAACATAATAAATCATTTTGAACATGCTACAGTGTAGAATGTACAGTTTATGGGAGAAGAAAATCTATACATATACACTCTTTTAACTCACTCTGAACACAGTCATCTCCTCCAACAGGACTTCCTCAAGGTCATGCCATGTTCCTCTTGGGATGGAAACCACCTTAAGAACTGTGCCCATGTCTATGGTAGAAAATAATAACTTGTATTTTATATAAATAATAGACCAAAAAAAAAAAAAAAAAAAAACTTTAGTTTGATGGTTCCGTTCAGATATTTGGTTGTTTGTACTGTAAAAATCTGTTGATTTATGTGGAATGATTTTGGGAGTATAGTAGCTAAAAACAAGGGCGCCACGGTGGCGTAGTGAGGAGCCTGTTCGCCTCACAGCAAGAAGGTCGCTGGTTCGAGTCAGTTGGCATTTCTGTGTGGAGTTTGCATGTTCTCTCCGTGGTTGCGTGGGTTTCCTCCGGGTGCTCCGGTTTCCCCCACAAGCCCAAAGACATGTGGTATAGGTGAACTGGGTAGGCTAAATTGTCCGTAGTGTATGACTGTGAATGAGAGTGTATGTATGTGTCCCAGAGATGGGTTGCAGCTGGAAGGGCATCCGCTGCGAAAAAACATATGCTGGATAAGTTGGCGGTTCATTCCACTTTGGCGAACCCAGATTAATAAAGGGACTAAGCCGACAAGAAAATGAATGAGTAGCTAAAAACGTATAACAATAAATATATATAAAAATAACTTTTATTTAAGATTTACGAGTTAGATCCAGTTGTCTCTCATATATTATATTTACTAAAAGACAGAAAATATTATTTTACAAACTGTATTGTAATTAAATCTTATAAACATTTGCTATATTAGTCATAAATTAGTTTATAAACGGAATAAATAAATATTTACATAAGCAAATAAATAGATTAAATGATGGGCTAAACAAGATCTGCAGAAAACTGTGTGGGCCTAGATTGTCTAAATGGGACCATCAGGATAAACCAATTAAAATACAGCATTAGCAAAAAGTATTACTTAACTCACCAGTGCCAATAAACATAACATCATACTGGCCGTCCTCTGCTTCCACCCTGTCCACCACTATCTGAGTGAACTGGTAGTCCACATCAGTTTTGATTATAATCGGACGGTTGTTGATTGGAAACACTGGGTTGTACATGGCCGGATGGCTTCTGGCAAACGTGATGACATCGTCAGGAAAGTCCTTTGTCGATTCAAAACCATCAAACGTTTTGCTGGGACACTGTTTGAATTCAGGAGAACATGTTAGGATCACCAAGCAGACGTATCACTTTGATTCGAGCCATAAAAAATGGTATGACGTACATTAGCTCTTAATTAACCATCTTACCGTGCCAGGTCTTGGATATGGTACTCTACTCAAAAATGGTACCCATTGGTAATTGGGTCCATCACGATGGGCATATGGGCCCAAAAACACTCTCCTGATATCTGCCATACTGTACATGCAGACCGCCGAACCCTTAAAAATATTACTGCAAACAGAGAAACAACAATTACCAACTATTTCACAGGTTCATCTTTAGGGACCTAAAACACAATTATCAAGCTCTGAATAGATGATAACAGAATATGCAGTTATATAACAGTATACTGTGGTGTAAATTGGATGTTTTATTACCTGGATGTTGTAAACACAGCATAGATAATGGGGTTTTTAGGATCCTTGGAGCTCATGAGAAACACGTCCTCTGGAAATGATCACAGTGAGGTACTGTGAGTCGTCAACCAAACACGTCAAACAAGTAAAACGCTGTTTTTTTACACTTACGCAGTTCGTCAAAGTGTGTATCGATGCCATTGAGGCCAGGAACTGAGCAGACTAAACGGGCCTTCAGAAAAGTGGTCCATTTGTTCACCAAACTCCTGTGGCCTCCAAAATCGTTCTGCCAAAGACAAACCAGAACTTACTTAGTTTTGCTTATGTTATGTAGACTTCACATTTACTTCATATAAGCTGATGTGTGTGACTGAAAATCATTAACATCAGATTTTTACCTTTTCTGGTGGCCATTGTGTTTGTGTGCTTTTTAAAAAATATATTTTAATTGATTTGAGAAACAAAACAGAACTTAAGAGTGAAGTAAAACATTTAAATACTCTCAGAACTAACATGAGAGCTTTCAAAAGGTACACGTTTGTACTTAAAGGGTCCATATTGGAACGTCTTAAGCCCCGGTTAGGTCACACGATTTTTATTGTCGGTTATGAAAGTCACCATGTCAGATTATGCCATTTTTTTCTTGACAACAAACTCGTAACAAACGTGCCAGACTCCATGTTGCTTGACGATCAGTCATACTGTAATGTCTACGACGAGCGTTACTTCCTAAAGCAGTCACAAGTGTTGCTATAACAATATTTCTTATCTCAATTTAAATTTTATTTAATCTTATTTCAATCTCAATAAACACTGATGCTTGCAGACAACTAAAAACCACATTATTTAAGGGCATTTGTTACGACAAGGATAGGATCAAACTTATGATTATCCACCCAAGACCCCCACAAGTAAATATGCAGCCTATTTTTTCCTATTGCTCAGTCACCCACATGACAGAGCTCATCATGAAGAACGAAAAAAAAAAATTAAACATGCTAGACTCGGCATAGTATTGGTTGTCGTGAACTATGCCACATTACACGAGAAGAAATGATTTAATCTTGTGTCATGACAAACAGTTGTCATTTACAAATCCCCACGACACCCTACGTCAAGGAAATTGTGCCGAAATCATGACAAATTCATGTGATGTGACTGGGGCTTAAGGTATATATTAGTCATTAAACTGTCAAGAGGTAAACTTGGATCAGGTACTGATCTGGGCCCTATGTACAAACGTGTACCTTTTGAAAAGGTACAGTCCCAGTGATAGCTCATATTTAATTTTGAGGGTGAAGTAATTTATATAACCCCAAAATACAGTTTTCCATGTACAAAGAATGTTGACCTGACAGCAGCATTTGAAAGTCCAAAAAAGGGAGGAATTTGGTTTTAAAAGTTGAAAAGAATAATGTGGTACAATTAAAGGTGGAGAATGCTGGACTGATGTGGTGGAACATTTCATTGCCCAGAAAGCCATTATCGGCTGATTTTCTTTGAAATGCAGCTCACATTTTGTCTGTGTGAGTCAATTCATTCTTATTTATTATTAATTTCCAGAGCACATAATACAGTATATATCTACAAAAGACTTTAGCAAGTACAACTGACATCTGCAAAATCTTTATATCTATTAAAACGTAAATATTAAAGTGATCATATACTTCTTTTTTAAGAGTTTATACTTCTAGAGACTCATAATCCTTATTCATTCATTCATTTTCTTTTCAGCTTAGTCCCTTTATTAATCTAGGGTCACCACAGCGAAATGAACTGTAACGGATGCCCTTCCAGCTGCAACCCATCACTGGGAAACATCCATTCACACTCATACACTCCGGACAATTTAGCTTACTCAATTCACCTATACAGCATGTCTTTAGACTTGTGGGGGAAACCGGAGCACCCGGAGGAAACCCACGTGAACACGGGGAGAACATGCCAACTCCACACAGAAATGCCAACTGACCCAGCCGGGGCTCGAACCAGCTGTGAAGCCATTGTGCTACCCACTGTGCCACCGTGACACCCTCATAATCTTTATTATACGATTTTCACATCATTATTATACTTTCTAACAGTTTCCAAACTTGTTTGCAACATTTTATCGGCTAATAATCATGAATAATGTCATTACATCAATCTGCTGAGGCATTCACATAGATGTAAATAAACAGGCAGTCTTGTGCATAACAATAAATAATGAAGAGGAGCAAGAACAAAACGATTCATTTTTGGCAGCTTGGTTGTAATAAAAGCTGTTTTTGGACTAACAGGGAACTTTTGAGCTGTAAAACTTGTTTTTATAAACCTCATACATCTCAAAAGATCAAGGAAATGTTGATTTCTCAATTCACAAACAGATTTGCTATGTTAAAGTTCTATAGCATTACATACCGCCTTTATTTACAGACAATTAGCACTAAAACCTGGCATGCGAAAGACATGAGCAATATAAACAGTCTCACTTTGCTGTGGATTGATCAGCTCTAATTAGCAGGGTTGAAAAAATGTGTTGCATAAACGAAACACACACTCTGCATAATGAGACAATTGTCTGCGCCAGTGCAGGGAGGATTCCAGTCATACCGGAACACCGAACGCTCTGTAATTGAGAACACCTTTCTAGCTTTAGACTCGCACTTGAGCTATGCCAAAGAGTCTGCCAGGGTCTCACATTTTCTCCACAGAGGAGTCTTTGTTCTCTCGGCTGATGGCTTCTGTGACATTTTAGCCATCTCTTAAGTTGCATGGTGGCAGGTGAGAGTGACTACGTTTACATGGACAACAGTAATCAAATTATTTAGCTTAATCTAAATAAGGCAATGAGTACCTTTACATAGACACCAATACTCCAATTTTAAAACAATTAAGACAATTAAGATCACATAAACAGTGATTTTTGATTAATTTAATCCGATCAAGGTCATAATTGAAACAAAACAGAAATGGAATTAAGACATGTGGAGTGCGCCGATTTTAGTCGCATTGTTAAAGTGCATTACAGACATGTAAACACCTGAATCAAACTATTATTGTCATACAGGATTTTCGCCACGTTTTGTGACAGGATATTTCATACACACACGCTGTTTGGCACTATTCTCTGCACCTACCAAGTCAGCGAAGGATCCCAGACACCTGCATCGCGAAATGCTGAGGTTTTTTTTTCTCTGTGCCATATCAAATTCAATTAAAACAACACTCCTCCAGCAGTTCGTACTCGCATCTCGTTTGTCACGGAGGGCATGCATGAAATGTTCCTGAATGAAAGTGACTGCCAAACTGCAGTTAAAGTAAAAAAATGTCAAATTATAAACCTGAAATTACATGAAACTTTAGAGGAAACGTGCATAGAGTAGAAATGTAACATTCAAAAAGCAACTTATGTAAACACCCTAATCATATTATTGTCATATTCAGATTAAAGCAAATAATCGATTGCTGATGTCCATGTACACGTAGTCAATGAGTATGCTTACATTGACACCAATAATCCAACTTTAATACGATTAAGAGAATCCTCTGACTAAGAGGCTACCATGTAAACATTGATTTTTAAATTAATGTAATCCGATTAATAATTTAATCTGATTAATCCGATTAAGGTCATAATTGAACTAATCAGAAATTGGATTAAGACATGTGGAGTATGGCGATTTTAGTGGCATTATTGAAGTGCAGTACAGACATGTAAACACCTCAAACAAAATATTACCGTCCTGTAGGACTTTTCACAGCATTTTGTAACAGGATATTCTATACACACAGGCTGTTTGACACTATTCTCTGCAACTACCGAGTCAGTAAAGTATCACAGACACCTGCATCGTGAAATGCGGAGGTTTCGCCATATTAAATTCCACTAAAACAACACTCTTCCACTGGTCTTTACTTCATACTCGCATCCAATACCTCAGTTTGTCATGGGGAGGCAAGAACGAAATGTTCCTAAATGAAAGTAAAACTGCCGAACTGCAGTTAAAGTCGAAAAATTAAAAATGAAACACCAGAAATTGCATGAAACTCTGGAGGAAACGTTGGATAGCGTGGTGACGCAATGACATTAATCTATGTGCTATTACATGTGAAACAGGATCAAGAAAGGAACATTCAAAAAGCAACTCATGTAAACACCTTAGTCATATTACTGTATTATTCAGATTAAGTCAAATAATTAGACTATTGATTTCTATGTAAACATAGTCATTAATATAATTAAGATGTTTATTTGA
The DNA here is from genome assembly GCA_903798035.1 of Danio albolineatus. Taxonomy (NCBI): domain Eukaryota; kingdom Metazoa; phylum Chordata; class Actinopteri; order Cypriniformes; family Danionidae; genus Danio; species Danio albolineatus. Next base: position 3,895,141 of record CAIGQQ010033467.1, read on the forward strand.
GTTGCTTTTAAAATGTTCCTTTCAGTAAATGTGTTTGCATCATATTTTATGCATATTTAAATTTTATGGGATAAAAACTTTATCCTACTCGGTTGTGTGCATACATTTTAAAAAATCTTCTTGCGATACCCCAAAATGTGTTTAAAAATAGGTTGATTGAAACCTAGCAATGTTAAGTGTGTTTGTAGAGTCACTGTACCTTACACAGCTGTCCGATTCTGGCATGTGTAGCTTTGCTGATTTGCTCTCCATCAATGGCGTTTTCTCGGAAGAACAGATAAATCTTGTCGTCTTCAGGGTTGTCGCTCTCTGGGATGAGATGGACGCTGACAAATCTAGGATCTGGATGGATGCACAACAAAACACATCAAGAAAAATCTATACAACTCAAAGTCTGTTTTTCAGGGATATTTAGGGTTAAAAAAACAACATCACATACAACTAAAATCACCTGCGCTGTGGCACCAGCTCACAACGACCTGTACATAGTCTTTTCACCACACACACACACAATCACAAACGCTCGTATGACGCGAAACATTTTCACTGGAGCCAGAGGCAGTTATTTTCTCTTTATTGGGTAAAACAGAATGAGAAGTATGAGGAAATGACCACATGTACAATTTATATAATCATAATTCCATCACATGCATACACACATACATACTAAACTGATGATATATGAAACTTCTACAAAGGAATACATTCAAAATCCAGTTCTTCTGGTTTAATTCTCTTTGTCCTCTCACAATTTTATATGGGAAATATCTATCATTTTTATCATAATTTTGGGTCCAAGTTAAATCATTTTACTGTATGTTTTATGTTTTTAAATTAAATAATTAGCAGCTACATCATCATAAATCAACCTATAAAATGATATAAAAAGACGCATTTTGAGATATCTAGTCATATTTATGAGACATAAAGACAAAATAACCTTTTATACTGGTTTCTAATAATTATTAATCATTGTTTATTGATGTTTTTATTGTATTTTACAATATTATACCTTATTTTATTTGATTATGTCTCACACACTTGTGCTTTTACTTTATATTTTAAAGTCAAGTTTTATTTTCTCTCGGCTTGATTACTGCAATGCTGTTTATATTGGTTTACAGTACCTACAGTATAAGGGTTCTTTAAGGAAGTTGCAACTGATACAAAATGCAGCAGCCAGAGTTTTAATGAAATTGAAGAAACGAGAGCATGTTACACCAGCATTAATAGAATTACACTGGTTACCAGGGCACCGAAGGATAGATGTTTATCGAAATACAGCCCAAGCCATTTGCTATGCTCTTCTAGCGCTGGACTACTCACACTATGCTATCCGAACCGTGCTCAGGCCCGTTTCCAGGATCGTTTGAGAAGTGTGAGTGCTCTGAATTGGGCTCAGGCATGGTTCAGTTGGCCGGCCCTTGCCCGGTTGGAAAAGGCATGCCAGAGACGTGACTTTTGGGGACTGTTTCATATGGATTTATTAATCAATTGTACTATTTAATGAATGCAAACTGTCGTGGATTATTAAAGATACAAACCCCTCACTGCACGACAGCTGCACCTTCAGCAAACCTCCTAATTCCTGCAGCATGAGGACTTTATGATTGTTTATGAGCGTCAAAAGTGGCTGATCTGTTCGGCGAAATATTTGACTCTGTGTCACTGCCTATCTAACGACTAAAATGATATAACTAAGGAAATCTCCATTGTGCTGAGCGAGAGCGCTTTAAACTGAACAGCGCATCATTAATGACATAAGCGTGCTCAGGTGTGAATGCAATGTGAGTGCGGCCCTTCAGGGGAGACGGGAAGGAGGACAATCGTGCTTCGGCCCGGTTCAAGGCAACTGTACATAGTGTAAGTACGCCCTTAGTCACTATGCTCCAAAAATTTGGAATTGTCTTCCAAATGAAGTGAAAGAATCCCCCAGCATTCATGTTTTTAAGAAGCGGGTTAAGACGCACCTTTTTAAGGTATAACAGCATGCAAAGTGTACACTTTTCATGTATATATGTATATTGTGTGGGTGTATGTATGGTTGCATGTACAGTGTGTGCATGTACAGTATATCCATATGTAAGGACTATTGTGTGTGGGATTGTGTAAATATATGCATATTTGCGTGTACATGTATGCTTTTATCTGAGTATATATTTGTTGTTTATTCTGCTTTATTTGTCCTTACATTCGTTTATTTGGTTTATTTTACAATGTTTGTTTGTTTGTTTGTTGTGAAGCGCTTTGAGCTGCATGTATGTAGGAAAAGTGCTATATTAATAAAATGAATTATTATTATTCATTATTATTAAAATGTATTATTATTATTCATTATCATTATTATTTATTTATTTATTTATTATTATTATTTTTTAAATTCTATTAAATCTAACCATTAAAAACTTTTTAAAAGTAGAGAAATACCATGTGGTCATTCAATTTTATGTGTTTGTCTCACCGTTGAGCCATCTGGAGTCGTGCTGCTCCGTTCTGATGGGATGGTGTTTGCCTAAAGTTCGGAAAATGGCAAAGTCCCGGCCCATGAAGTCAGCTGATGTCCCAGCATACAGTTCCCCATCTGAAGATCAAACACACTCATTTAAACACCTATTCATGGATGAGGAAAGCATACTGTAAGGAAACAGAAGTGCAGTCTTGGTTGTGTAAACTTGTGTAAAGGTGACATACGCTGTAAAAGATGCTGGGTTGTCCCAATACAAGTTGATTAAGTTAACCAAATTGTGGATTGACCATAAAACCGTTAAGTTGCCCCCAAAAAAACTCAAGGACTAGGTTGTTTCATCTCATTTTAAATCAGTAGTTTAACCAAGAGGCAAACTTATTCTTTGAGTGTATTATGCCACTTAGCAAATTTATTTCATAAAATAAAAATTTGGTGTCCTCAGATTATGTCTGTGAATTCGTTCAGAATACCCCACAACTTCTGAACCAGGACATTTCTGAATGGTTACTGGATACATTTATGTAGTTGTTGTTTAAAGTCAATTAAACTAATCGAGTAGCATCTTGCAACTCTATTCTGATCCTCTGGCATTGAAAATAAACATTACACTATTGGTAAAATAATCTTATTTTTACAGAAAACATAAGTAGTCTGTCACATAACAATATGGTCCATAATAAATTATGAATTATGCTGATGTTGAGTGTTTTCAGGATAAACCTAACATTAGCTCACTTTAGCCACACAACATATTAACAAGTACATCCATAAAATAAATTTGGAAACATTCTCAACATATGTACACTGTAAAACCCAACAGTCAACTTAATCAAATGAAATGAGTGTAGTGAACTCAAAACTTACTGAAAGTTAATTCTACTCATTTGAAAAGAGTTTTGAACTCAGTGTTGAAGGTAATTAGTTAATTAAATACCTTATAAATTCAACTTTAACGGAGTAAGTTCACAGTACACTCTTAAAAAAAAAGGTTCCTTAAGGTTCTATATAGAACCCCGGGGTTCTATACTTGGCCAGTAGAACCTTTTACCCAAAAAATGGTTCTATTTAGAACCCTTTGAGTGCAAAGAACCTTTTTGATTAAAATGGTTCTATAATGTGGGATTTATAACATAATTATATAGTAAATATTATAAATAATAATAAGCTATAACACAGAGAGACACAGCTTTTTGAGTCAAAACCTAATAAAATGACTGCTATGGTCAAAAACCTAATCAATGTATGATGGGATTTTTGTTTCACGCAGGTTTGTACATTACCATATAACTAGTATTTATATATGCTTAATATTTAACATTTTTGACGAATTATTTTGTGAAATTAATTAAATAACCAGTTTATTCAGACTGTACAGAGTGTTGTTATGGTTTAATAAATTGTTTTAAAGTAATAATCATGAAAAAGCCCTCTGGTGACGTCATTCATTTGTGGACTGGTGATGAAGAGCCTCGAGAGAGAGTGACGGTTAATTTTTGAAAAGGAGAACTCCGCTTTTGCAGCTCCATCATTCAGGTACGTTATTACTCTTTTAAAACTATAATAATGAAATATTTTGTATTACGGGGTAATGTTTCTCTTCCCTTGTGTTATATGGTGACAGACTGAATAAGGGGTAACGTTAATATGGATTAATACTGTGCTTGTAAGTTTCTGATGGTCTCTGTCGACAGCCTTCGGTTCAGGAATCTGTGTCAAGCTGACTTTGCTCTGCTTTTTGTTCGAAATAAGTTACAGTTTCGCTTTATTTGTTTGTCAGTATTAATTAAAATATCAATAACAATAAAACAGGTGCGTTATTCGATGGCGGGCATTGAGAGGCAGCGTGAAGCGCGTGCACGCTCTTTTAATGGTAACTTCTTATGAGCCGATTTCCGCTTTCGTGCAGTTTTTATCTCCAACCTTGAACAAACAAGTACTCCCAGCTTGTTCGTGTGTGAGTTTAGCCGAGTTTAACTCGGGCTAAACTCTGTAAAGTAGTGTACACGCCGGCTAGTCTGCATTAAAACCGCAAGGGAGCATGTCGCGCTCGTGCCCCGCCCGAGTCTATGCACGCGCCCGCCCGCCCGAGTCTATGCACGCGCTATTGTGATGATTGCTAAGTGTATTATTGAAACCTTTTAAAGCCAAAACATATTTTAATAATCCATAGATTAAAGATCAGGTGTTATTTATGAAGGACATACAAACATGCAGGCTAAATGTATTGTGAAATGTTGAACCTTGTTAAATATAGGCTACATATATGTATATATTGTGCTAAATAAGTTTAAAATTCATATTTTAATGTATATCTTTCTTTTCTTCAAACAGCCTGGAAACTGAACTGCATCGTAAATCTTGTGCTCGGTATGTATTATTGCTTTTAATTCTAAACAAACTGTATTAAGTATTATGAAATGAATATTATAAAAGACTTTAACATTGTATTGTAACCTGGGCTGCAGGACACAAATAGCTTTGAAGAGGAAGGATCCCAGCTTAAAGAAGGACATGCGTTACATCCATAATTATGACACAATTGTCATCAACAAGGACACCTGGTAAATATTGTATTTTATAACATGCATATGTCAGACTTGGTTGTTGTGTACTGAAATAATATATTTATCACAAAAATGTTCCATTACTTATTGCTGCTGTTTGTACAGTGAGAATATTAAGGTCATTGCTTATTAAAAAGTCCTGCAAAGAAAATATGTTTTAAAAGAAAGTGTAAATTTGCCTACAGGATACCTTGTTGGAATGTCTGCAAAACAAATTTAAAAATGAAAGGATTTCAGTGGTGAGCTCATCTATCATCTCGCAAATGAAACAAATTAATGGGATGAAAAGGAAGTGAACTGTACTCTGAGGAACTTAACACAAGGCAAGTTCAGTTCAATACATTTTATGCCAAAGGTAGATTAATTCTGTATTATAAATTCATATTTACACACTCTAAAATGCTGTCTTCCTACCTCAGACTGTGATGGACCTGGAATGCGACACCAGATACTCATAAGTCAAGAACCGAATGAAACACCCTTTTCCAGAGCACAGATTATGGAGAGGTTTGCAGAACTAATGGAGCAGTTTCTTCTTCTTGGAGTGCCACAGCTTGTGAGTAAACACTGTTACATTGTGTGCCAAATAGTTTTGCGTCCATGATGACTTTAAGAAACTTGTATTGCTGAAAATATGTCATTTGGAAACTTACACATGAAGTAAACAAAATGTTTTTTTTGCATTTAGGATGCTGCATAGAAAACTTGGTAAAGAACACAGAAACATCTTTAAAAGAAATGGCCCAAAAAGGGACGGAAAGAAGGAAGTGCTCCATGACAGTTTCATTGGACCAGCAGAGGAAACCGCAGAAGGTAACTACACACTATACTACATACTATTTGCCCCAAACACACACACACACACACACACACACACACTTTAATTGTATTGATTATAACTGTAATTCTATTTGATGACTAACATTAAAATATTGTTTTACAGAAATCCAAAGGTCCTACACCATCCAGGATTCAGCAGCTCTCCTGATTCCACCAAGGCTTGAAGTTTCAGCATTACAATGGACAACACTCACTCGCTATCCTTCAACTTCCTCATTTATCAGAGGCACCACAGTGGAGTGAATCACCAACTAATCTGCCCTTTCCAGCCACAACCCAGCACTTGGAAACCCATATACTCTCTCATACAGTAGATCTACACACATTCACTCACTATGGCCAATTCACCTTTACCGTACACATGCTTTTGGACTGTGGGGTCAACAGGAGCACCCAGAGGAAACCCACATGAACACTGGGAGAACTTGCAAACTCCACACAGAAATGACAACTGGCCCAGTCGGGACTCGAACCAGTGACCTGCTTGCTGTGAGGTGACAGTTCTAACCAGTGATCCACTGTGCCACCCATGGACAAAACTATTTACCTTATAAGAGAGGCTGACAGACATGGACATGCTACAGGTTGTGGAATGGCTGTTTGCAGTGTTTTGTCTAATAATTCTGCAATGTTTTAGTGATGTTTCTTATTAAATTATGTATAAAAATGGATGTTGTGATGACCAATACATGCAGGTACCATCCACTTTTTGAAATTGTAGTGTTATTTAATAGATGTTTTGATTGTTTGTGTATTGTTTCCATCTGCATTGTGATATATTTCTCTTCCGTTTAGAGATGTGTGAAAGTTAAGCTCTGTATTTGTTCAAACAGTAAAAAAGCGTATAAAAGTGAAATCATTACAATTACAGTGTTGAATGCCATTAAACTGTTAAGGTAGATCTGCTGTCCAATGCAAAGTATGCAGAGGTGCAATTTTAAATATTTAAAAAAATATTTTGTATAATGAATTGAATAAATTTAAACGATTTGAATTGTCTGGATTGGTTTTATTTTTTATTTATTAATAAGTAACAATAATTCAATAATAAATAAAAAGAACCCTTAAATGGTTCTAAATAGAACCATCTAACTTGAATTCAAAGAACCATTTGGGGTTCTATTTAATAAACCCTTAAAATGGTTCTATATAGAACCTTTTTGGGGTTCCATATATGAAGCGCTCCATAGAACCGTTTTTGGTTCTATATTGAACCGTTTGTTTTAAGAGTGTACTCATATAGATTAGTTTTTTAACTCAAATGATTTGAGTTGCCTTAACTTATTGGGTTTTACAGTACTCAGTTGGTTTGAGTTCTTTTTGTTTATTGGGTTTTACTGTGCTCAAATTGCTTCGTTTACTCAAATGGATTAAGTTTACAGTACTCGTTAGGATTAATTTTTTAACTTAAATGGTTTGTGGCAATCGGTTTCCTCAAATGGTTTGAGTTACCTTAACTTATTGGGTTTTACAGTGTAGTAATTCGATTTTTTCGCTATAGAAAACTTTGCCAACATTCTTCAGCACATTTCCTAATAAATCAATACAAGCTCAAGAGTCTATGAAGACTCTAAAAAAACTCTTATGTTATCCTACAAAAAAAATATATTATTATATTATATTATATATATGATATATTATATAGTGGAAACATGCAGATTAGGTGGAAGAAAATATATAATAATATAAAATAATAATGATAATAATAATAATGATAATAATAATAACAATAATAATAATAATAATAATAATAATAATAATAATAATAATAATAATAATAAAATCCCCTTCCTACATCACTGGGAGAGCGAAATCTACAGTAAATGGCAGATTTTTCCACATGCTTGCATAGAAAAGCTTAACAAAACAAAGTTACAGGATTGTACAAATTTTGTGGGTTGGCAGATGCATCAAGGACTCAATTCATTCATTCATTCAATTTATTTTCGGCTTAGTCCCTTTATTAATCTGGTGTTGCCACAGAGGAATGAACCGCCAACCTATCCAGCATATGTTTTACGCAGTGGGTGCCCTTCCAGCTGCAACCCATTACTGGGAAACATCCATACACACTCATTCACACATATACACTACAGACACTACACTACCCAATTCACCTATACCACATACCACATGTCTTTGGACACCTATACCACATGTCTCCCACGCAACCACGGGGAGAACATGCAAACTCCACACAAAAATGCCAACTGACCCAGCTGAGGCTCGAACCAGCGACCTTCTTGCTGTGAGGCGATCATGCTACCCAATGTGCCACCGTAACACCCAAGGACTCAATTATAGAACTTCAAAGTATGGAAAAGATTTTTCTTAATATGTCCTCTTTACCAGCAGCCCAGGCGAGAACTCAAAGAGGTGTGACAGTCAACAGGCTCAGGTAATTTCACGCTCGGGGACGGCGTGAGCGTGAGTGACCTTTAATCTGAGCTGAGAGATTTAACAGTGCAACGCTCTGCAGGTGGAGCACAATCTACGCTGGTCATCCTCCATCAGACACCATTAATCAAGGGTGTCGAGTTCCCATTCAGAACACACGAACCAGACAAAAACACAGAGACAGACAAAAGCAGTTTGTTTTCATTCTCTCTAACTAACCAAATCTGCTTCATGTTCTGTTTATAGTTGAATTAATTGATCAGAGTGCCAAATAAACCTGCTGGGTAAACACAACACAACTGATGCTGATGTTGAATATTACATTTTATAGTTATGTTAGGTATTATTGTTATGATTATTATTTCAGTTTTCTTTTTAGAATTAAATTGGGTCGCGGGCTGCAGATGTTTACTCTATACTCTTTTACTCATTTTTCATTTGTTCAAAACTTTATCAGCTTTATTTTCTTCTGTTGAACACAAAAGAAGATGTTTTTAAGAATGTTGAAATCCGGTAGTCATTGACTTCCACA
>CAIGQQ010033467.1:3933943-3952213 GCA_903798035.1 Danio albolineatus
ATAGATAGATAGATAGATAGATAGATAGATAGATAGATAGATAGATAGATAGATAGATAGATAGATAGATAGATAGATAGATAGATAGATAGATAGATAGATAGATAAATAGATAGATAGATAGATAGATAAAACCACACCACTACAAGAAAACTAGCAGGACAAATTTGCAGTCTTTAAATTACAGATAAGACACTGAATCAAAGTGTTTAACAAACAAACGTCTGCTCTCCATGACTAATTACTCCCACACCCACAAGCACTTTAACTGATGAGGATTCAGCAATTCAGATGAATCAGCCAGACTGCTGACAAATGTTCACAGGTGTGCGAGTTTGGATATCAGAATCAGGTCTGGCATTTTGCCAGCTCGTGTTTGCTCAGATCAGCCTGCGTACACCGCACAAACTCACAGTACGAAAACACAAACACACACACACACACAGATTCCCTCTTTTCTCTTTGTCTCCTTCTTCACTCCCTGCTGGAAACAAAAACATTAGAAACTATGATTTAATTTGTAATGGTTTTAATGGTTATAATGGTCTGTGATGGCAGGGATTTGTGATGATTTTAATGATGATAATGGGAATTATAATGGTTTTGATGGAGAATACTACCTTTTTTGCTGTTGTAGTTTTTTAGCATGGATTTGTGATGTTTTTTGTTATACAAGAAATGTACTGATTTCATGTCCTTTGCGTCTCCACTGGTTATTCTATGCCTTCTATCGGTGGCATGTTAAAACTAATAGATCCTGATGGAATATGTCCCAAAACACAAAATGTACTGGTTTTAATGGTTAATATTTGATAGTTTGTAATGTTTCTATTGACATTTTTAATGAAACCATTTGAACCGATGATGATTTCTATTATTGTTGTTTTCAGCAGGGGTTTGTGATGGGTTATAACATAAATGTTTTGTTTTTAATATAGATTATAATTTATAATTAGAAGTCTTTAATGGTAATTACTTTTCTTCTATTTGTGCCATATTCAAACCAGTAAATCCTGATGGAATATATAGAATTTGTAATGGTTTCAAATAGACTGTTATGGTTTTTCTTTTGTTTTTTAACAAGGATTTGTTATGTTTTAATGGTAATAATGGAAATTAGGCCAAAATAGTTGGCGGTAAGTGACTAAGCCGAATGAATGAATGAATGAATGAATGAATGAACTGAAATCAAACTGTGGGTCTCAACTGGTAATTGTATGACTTCAATTGGTGGCATGTAAAAGCCAATAAATCCTAATGGCATATTATATAAAACACAATAGAAACCATTCAATTTGACTAGTTTGTTTCTATGGCATTAAAAGATAGCTGTTCTGTTTCAGAACTATTAGATCTTCGCTGATAGTTTCCATTATTGTTCATTATTTGTGATCATTTCAATAGCTCTAACATAAATGTACTGTTTTCATGTGAAATATACTGGTCCACTGCTGTAATTGTTTGCCTTCATCTGTTGGCATGTTAAAACTATTAAATCCTCATGTAATAAGTGCCAACACACACTACATAAACATTTAATGTTCAGACTGTGATGGTTTGTAATGTTTTTAACACTGTTTGTAGTGGAAATGATTAGACCTTCTGTGATGGTTTCTATTGTTGTTTTCAGCAGAGGTTTATGAAGGGGTATCTGTAAATTATGTTGATATATTGTATGTCTCTACCTGTAATTGTTTCAGAACTATTAGATCTTCTCTGATAGTGTCTATCATTGTTCTTTATTTGCTTTTAAGACATGATTTGTGATCATTTCAATAGCTATAACATAAATGTTGTATTATTGTCAGATATACTGGTCCACTGCTGTAATTGTAAGCCTTCATTTGTTGGCATGTTAAAACCAGTAAATCCTTATGTAATAAGTGCAACACAGGCTTATTGTGTAAATGTTGTCCCATGAACGTTTCTGGAGGCCGCACATTACGTGGTCAGAGGTACGTATGGTCACGTTTCATTTTTTTAAACGAACGCTACGGGGGCGGTTTGACGCCATTCCTTTTCGCGCTTACCAGCCGACCGCTTGCCTCCATGTGGACGACTTTCCCACTGCAACCAGTTTGTCCCGTTAGCTTGCCGTGTTTGTCGGCAGACTTGAGACGCAGAGAGGAGTTGACCACGACAAGGGGGGTTGAGTCTGGTGAAGAGCGGTTCCAGAAAGCAGGTAAGGCAAAACCCAAATTCAAAAAATAAAATAAACCAGCAAATAACAGGTTGAGAACGCGGTAAAGTCTAAAAAATGTGGTAAAAATGAGACGAGGGCTTTTATTTTCTTTCTGAATTGCTTCTTTGAAAATTGTTGGTTGGGTTTAGGAAAGTGTGTGGGTGGGTCAGTCGATAAAATTTTGGTTGGGTTTAGGGAGAGAGGAGGGTGGGTTAGTTGATTGGTCGGTCAGTCAGTTTTTGTGTGTTACATAGATGAGTATGGCCATGGAGTAAATGCACAGTATAGTTACGATCTTATTGCCACATTAGATCATTATGATAACATAATATATGCCTTCAGTGATTTCCTGAAGATAAACACCAAAAAATAACACAACTGGAATAACTACAGCAGTCGTGATCGTCTGATCTCATATGAAGCAACTCGTATAAAGATGACGTGTGCAGGTGTTGAAGTGCTGTCCCAATTCTTAGGGGTAAGTTTTGAAGCCCTTCCCCTTAACCCTTGGTTGTAAGGGCCAAGGGGAAGGGGAAGGGGTAAAAAAATAGAATTGGGATTGGGCCTAAGGCCCTGTTTTACACTAGTGCGTTTTCGTTTTAAAACGCATAAGTTTTGCTACGGTTACGCCATCCATCCACACTACGCCAGAGTTTTCTAGGTGCGAAAACGGAGCATTTTGGAAACGCTGGAGAGCCATTTTCATTCTAAAATGCTGCTGCCTCGTCTCAGTGTAGATGGAGGAAAACGGAGACATCTGAAAACTGAGGCGTGGCTGCTGAGATTCACTACGTGATTGGGGCTTTGGGTCATTGCGTATCCTTTTCTTATTCGTCAAGCGCACGTGGCTATAACGTCACCGGCAGACGGCAGACCTGCCTTCACTGTAAACACTGTATTTTCGATAGCCATGGATGTTTTATATTCATCTGTTACTTTAAGTAACAACTCAACCTCATCGTCTGTCCACAAAAAGACCTCTCTTGCTTTCACTACCATCGCATTCATCGTTCAACCAGCGTTTGTTGACTAACAATAACCAAATGCCGAGCGAGACACGTGCTTCCTGTTTATACTTGAACGCACATGTCCAGAGTGGCTAAATGGTGCGCGAATGGTCACGTGATATACGTTTCTGGTGGAGGAAGATCTGTTGAGAGACGCTGGGTGAGACGCTAGTGTGGACGCGGATCGTTTTCATGCTAAAACGCTGTTTTAAAACTAAAACGCACTAGTGTAAACGGGGCCTAAGTCTGTTTTATCCAAAGTTTAATCCCTTACCCTGTTCATTGATAACTCCTCAGTCAACTTCTCAACCCACATGAAAAGTCTTGGGGTTATACTGGATGGCATGCTCTCATTTGGTTCTCATATTAGTAATATCTCACGCTCTGCCTTTTTTCATTTACGTAACATTGCAAGACTTCACTCTTCACTATCTCAACAAAGTACTAAAGTGCTTGTTCATCCTTTGGTTACATCACAGATTGATTACTCAGTCTCTCCTATCTGGCATCCCTAGTAAGCAACTTCACAGACTACAGTTAATTCAGAATTCAGCGGCTAGGATAGTTACCTGCTCGCGTGCTTCTGATCACATAACTCCAATTCTCTTTCACCTGCACTGTCTACCTGTTCACTATCAAATACAATACACAATATCCTCTTGTAATGTTTTTTTATGGCACTAAAACAGGGCTTTAGACCTTTAGATCTTCTCTGATAGTGTCTAGCATTGTTCTTTGTTTGCTTTTCAGAAATGATTCGTGATCATTTCAATAGCTACAACATAAATGTACTGTTTTTAATGTCATATATAATAGTCCACTGCTGTAATTGTTTGCCTCTAATGTTGGCATGTTAAAACCAATAAATCTTGTGTAATAAGAGCCAACACACACTACAATACTTGTTTTAATGTTCAAAATGTGATGTTCGTAATGTTTTTAATGCTATTTGTGGTGGAAACTTTTAGACCTTCTGTGATGGTTTCTATTGTGTTTTCTAGCAGAGCTGTGTTCCAGACAAACAGTGTGTGCGTGCCTGTAGGTGTCAGTGTTTGATTCTCTGAACAGCTCCAGACATGTGTGTGTGTGTGTGTGTGTGTGTTGGGGCAGATGAGAGCGCTGGGTATTTAAGAAGTCTCCTGTGTGTGTTGTGCTGGATGGAGCGCGTCTGTCGCCTGACAGTCACACACGGCGGTTCATATAGAGCTCAGCTTCCAGCAGCCAGCTAATGAGGAGCTGTCAGTGCAATTAGAAAGCTGGCAGAGAGAGAAATGGCTCACTTTTATACAGCCATCTGCCCTGACTGTAAAACCTCTCTGTGTCTCTTTCTAATTACAGAGGAACCAGCTCTTTCATTTAAACGCTCTCACTCCTGACAGCTCACTTCATCACCAGCGCCGATCCGACGGCAAGAGTTGTAATGTTTTTTTTTTCAAAACCGCACCGTTAAAAACAGACACTTTGTGTTAGTCTTCAATTACAATAGACACGGGGAATCTTTTAAACAATTTACTCTCAAGGAAAGGAAAGTACGGCAGATTTACACGCGGAGAAGATAATGATATATTAGGGGTTTTGGAGAGTTGGGTCGGGACTCTTCTGATAAGATCTCGGTTAAACAATGGTGTATAATAAGGATAATATGCAACGTCAGATTGATTAAGAGTAAAATAAGCAGGCTTATGATGTTTCCAAAATAATTGTTGATCTTTAACTTTATATATATTGAGAGTGCGCAGTATCTGTTGTCAGGGATGTGCAGTATTTATGATACTAGTATTAACAAAATAGCATTTTGTAATGTGTATATGGTAGGGCTGATAAAAATGGCTTAATATTTTGTCTCAAAATACTTTAGTGTCTTGATTTTCTGTATTTTTAAAATACTAAAATACTTTGTTAGAAATCTAAATCAAGACATCATATAAATGCACTGACTTTGATTGAGATGTTATTGATTCTTCCATTTAAAGAAGATTAAACTCAAGAAATGAATCTTAGAAGAAAGGGTATTGACCTTATTCCTCATGTACAGTATGAGCAGGCGCAGCCCTTTGAATCATTTTGGCTCGAGACTTCCAGTCTCACTTGCATTCATTTTTAGACATTAAAAACAGCTTGTTATGCTACTTGATGTTGCAAACTGGTATTTTCTTTTTATATTGTTCTGCTTTGTCAAGCAAACACTTGTTTGTAGAGCAAATAGTTTGACTGTTTTCTGCCGCTTCTTATTACTAGTCATTTCTCCCATAAGCAACTGAATCGGAAGTTCTAAAACAAATCGCAAAATGAGCGCGCTTCCGCATATTAAAATAAGGTCAATACTGTACAAATAATAGTAGTTTGGGATGGATTGCTGATGCCAAATGTTTGTCATTAAAACAAACAACATAAAAATAAGTCCTACAGTGGCGATTCCTACAATACTTTATTGGCTGTTTCAAATGCCAGTTGACCAGTAGGTCCAATGTATAGTTAATGACATTTGATAATCAAAAACACCTAATACAGTTTTTACATTGAGTATTGAAGAGTTCAATAATAATAATAATAAAAAAAGGATTCTGAAAAATTCTGTGAACAAAAAGCAATTAATTAACTCTTTATTTAACACCTTTTTAAAATATTAGGAGGTTGAATAATCATTGTTCTGAGATACTAACAACATTTGATCGAATAGGTCTAATTGATGGAAGATTTGCAAAGAAAATGTCATGCTCCTTTGTAAAAGAATTTTGTAGTATTTTTAAAATACAAAATACTGTATTTTATTTTGATACACGTGTATTTTGTAGTTTATTTTAATACACCTAAAATTACTGTAAGGTTTTTGATATTTTATTTTAAAATACATTTCAATGTCTTTTTGCCTAACCCTGTCGGTTGTACATGATAATATGGTAATTGTTGTTTTATCAATGTGTGAGCTGATATTATATTGGTAATATGTCACTCAGTAAAACAGTCAGTATAAAATTGTTCAGTAAGTTGAGTAAGTTACATTTCAACCAGGATTAACTACTGTTATTATTTCTGTTTTGTTCAGGAATAAATCATATTTTTAATTTTTTGGCCAGTGATTGATTCAATGATTCAGTGATCCCGACCCGATGGTGAATGCAGTTATACTCATGGCAGGTATTATTTGGTAGTTTGGTCATTTATTTCACTAATTTGGGACCCGTCAAACGTCATCTGGGAAACGGTTTGAATTTCTGCTAAGTAAAAAAAGTTAGTGTTCTATGTGGGACTACACTAAATTCATATAGACCATTTCAATGTGGATAATTGGCCCATAAACATTTCCTGCTTGTCATCAAACTATTTTATAACTGTAACAAGAGGCAATTCAATAAGGCACTCAATGTTAAAACAGCTATCATAACATTATTTATCAATATGTGACTCTTTAGGGATTCTCGAAAGCTATAGAAATAAAAAATGTAAAACAGGAAAAACATTGAGACCATTGTTATTGTTTATTGAGTGTGTAAGTGCATGAGTGCATGGTGTATAGTATGCCATTTGAACGAATCATTTGAAGGAAAGATTTAATGAATCAATCATTAGGACAGGGACTTTTGCCACCTACTGGTGAACACATTTATTTGATCATGCAGTTCTAAACCAGCCAAAGACCCTTAAAATATGATTCACCATTTTTACAAATATATTGCGCTATAACTGGACTTTATATCATATATATTTGACCATGACAGCTCTAAACCAGCCAAGGTATCCCTAAAATATGTTTTGCCATTTTTACAAATATGTTGCGCTATAACTGGACTTTATATTTGACCATGACAGCATTTTTACATATATGTTGCGATATAACTGACGACACTATCTGCAGAAGCTTTTCAAATAATGTTCATGCCAAAATGTCCTTTTCCAAAAATATCATCAATATTGTGTTAATTAAAACAATCCATAACTTAAAAACACTTTTGAATTTTTAAAGCAAATTCACTATGATTAATCATTTGCACTGACTGATATTAGTAAGTTAGATAGGAAGCGTGCAGAGTATACGGTAAAAAAAGGGTTGTGAATTTATTTTTGGCGTATAAACTGTAACTGTAGGTGTTTCAGGGAAACAATGAATGCCAGCGGTTTAAGCATTCCCACCTGTGCATCCAGACAAACGCAGTCAGCCCACAGGCTCTGCGCACACACTCAAACACACCACTGATTTAATCAGTGCACAAACTGAAATTAATCACAGCAATCTGTCTGATACATGCAGAATTACGACTAAATGCTTTCATTCACAGCTGTACCCTTCCATATACTTTACTGTCCAGTAACTAAAAACTATATAAAATATTACGTTTTTGATTAACTCACACGTATTTTTTTTCAGTTTATCAGTTTATACAATGAAAAGTCATATTTAAAGGAAGAAATTGTGTCTTGAATAACTCTTGTGCAGATCCACTTTCCAGGGTAAAAGCTGTAAAACATTTATTTTTATGAAAACTTATGCAGAAATCTCTAAAATAGTTTTTAATAAGAGTAATACCAATTAAATAATAAATTATATTATAATATAATATATAAATAATAAATTATATTATTATTATTATTATTATTGTTATTTTTATTATTATTATTAAAACATGTTGTTTAACAGATTACTTTCATAAAAAGACATGTTTTATTAAATTTAACCTGGAAAGTGGATCTGCACAATAGTTATTCAAGACACAATTTCTTCCTTTAAATATGACTTTTCATTGTATGAACTGATATTGATGATTCACTAATAATAAACATAAATTTGAGTTCATTAAAAGCAGTTATTTTAGATTTTTTTTTTGTTACTAGACAAATCATTTTTTTACTAAAAGCATATTAGTCAAGCATGTTAGATTACACCATACCAACAAAAGTAATATTTAAGGGTCACATTAGGTAGAAATACAGCTTTAAATAATTATTAAACTCATCTTTTCAAACGTCACAAAAACAAATCACTAAAAATAAAAGTCGTGCTGCTTTCAATACAACTTTGACTATGTCTGATTGTGATAGAAAGTTGAATCTGTGACATTACCCATAAACACCAGCCCAAAACAAGAATCACTATTGTCTTTAACGCATCATTTTAGATACAAATTATGACAGCAAACGCCAACCACAATGATATCCGAACAGTCTATCCCCCTTACAGCCAGTCCAAAATCCATCCTTGCATTGACTTGATTTCATGCTTCCAGAAACCTCTTTCAAAACGACCCACCATGCATAATGAAGCCATGTGAATCACATTACTCAAATCTCCCCCAGAAACAACCAACTCTGGACACAAGCAAGCATCTCCGACACCATCAAACTTTAAAACACCTACGATTCCTCAAACTTCTCCCCAGAATCCCCACCAGCAGCAGAAGTGACTGACCTTTATAGGAGAGTTTAAGCCGGGGTACGTTACTCTTGCTCCTCAGTGCGTCGGTTCCACTTTCGGGCGCGATGAGCGTCCAAATCAGCAGTACAATCCACCACAAGTAGTCCATGTTCCGTATGCAGTCCTGTGGCCTCCTGTTTAACACAGCTTTTCAGCAGTCCAGTCCTCCTGAACGCCACCTGAGGATGAAGCAGGTGTGTGTGTGTGTGTGCGTGTTCAGTAAGTCACACGGTGATCACATCTCTCCTGCTGAATCAGTCACAGCCTCAGGAGAGCACCATGAGTCTTCAGAATAGTCGCTCAATCAGTTTGAAAGTGCGTGTGGCTGGTTGTTTATCTCCTAGATGTTGTGTGTGTGTTTCCTCTCAGTGTTTTAAATAGTAACTCAGCTGAGACTGAACTCAAGTAAAGCGCGGTGAAGCCCCAGGCGCTCCACTCTCTTTCTCGCTCTCTCTGTAAAGCTCAGCGCTCACACACAGACTCAGCGCTAGACTGAGAGAGAGAGAGAGAGAGAGAGAGAGAGAGAGAGAATAGGGGAGGGCTGTGCTTCCAGCAGAGGATCCTCTAGGTAGTCTTTTTCTTCATTCTTCCCACTTCCACATCCCACACGCTATGGAAGTTTTATGGTTTCTGCCATGAAATAAAAGGTGCAAAAAAGGCAATTAGCTTTAAATTCAGAAGATTTTTTTTTTAAATCAAATCGTGCAAACTCTAAGAGAACCAGAATTCCTTTGAATTTATCAAAGAAATAAAGATCAGATTAGTGAGAAGAACATATAGTCAGCAATTCTTTGTTAAACTTACAATTGCAAGCTGAGATGTAAACTCAAAACTGTAAGAAAAAAGTCAGAATTGTAGGAATTGTACACTGTAAAACCCCAAAAAGTCAAGGTAACTCAAACATTTGAGGAAACCGACAACAACAAACCATTTAAGTTCAAAAACAAATCTTAATGAGTACTGTGAACTTAATCCATTTGAGTAAACGAAGCAATTTGAGCACAGTAAAACCTAATAAACGAAGAGAACTCAAACCAACTGAGTACTCATTCATTTTCTTTTCGGCTTAGTCCCATTATTAATCTGGGGTCGCCACAGAGGAATGAACCGCCAACTTATCCAGCATATGTTTTACGCAGCGGATGCCCTTCCAGCTGCAACCCATCTCTGGGAAACATCCATACACACTAATCCACACTCATACACTACGGACAATTTAGTTTACCCAATTCACCAATACCACATGTCTTTGGACTTGTGGGGGAAGCTGGAGCACCCGGAGGAAACCCACGTGACCACGGGGAGAACATGCAAACTCCACACAGAAATGCCAACTGACCCAGCCGGGGCTCGAACCAGCGACCTTCTTGCTGTGAGGCAAACGTGCTACTCACTATGCCACCGTGGCGCCCCCAACTGAGTACTGTAAAACCTAATAAGTTAAGGCAACTCAAACCGTTTGAGGAAACCGATTGCTACAAACCATTTGAGTTAAAAAAATAATAAATCTATATGAGTACTGTGAACTTACTCCATTTAAGTTGAAGTGATGTATTTAACTCATTACCTTCAACACGGAGTTCAAAACTCTTTTCAAATGAGTGGAATTAACTTTCAGTAAATTTTGAGTTAGCTGCACTCATTTAATTTGATAAAGTTGACTGTTGGGTTTTACAGTGTGAATTTCTGATTAAAAGTGTCAGAGCTGTGTTTAGTATATGTAAACAAGCAGCTATTAACTTACACTTTTGAATCAGAAATGTGAGAACTGTGAGATGTCAAACTCAGAGGAAATGGTCTGATTTGTGAAATTTGAACTCATAAATGTTTAAACTCATGTAAGTTTATAACTTGCTGCCTGCATGATACTCACAGTTACAATCGCGGTAAACCAGTTAAGATAGGGCGTCATGGTGGCGCAGTGTGTAGCACGATCGCCTCCCAGCAAGAAGGTCACTGGTTCGAGCCCCGGCTGAGTCAATAGCAATTCTGTGTGGAATTTGCATGTTCTCCCCGTGTTGGCGTGGGTTTCCTCTGGGTGCTTCGGTTTTCCCCACAGTCCAAAGACATGCGCTATAGGCGAACTGAATAAACTAAATTGGCTGTAGTGTATGTGTGTGAATGAGTGTGTTTGGGTGTTTCTCAGTACTGGGATGCAGCGGAAAGGGCATCCACTGTGTAAAACATATGCTGGATAAGTTGGCAGTTCATTCCGCTGTGGCGACCCCTGATGAATAAAGGGACTAAGCTGAAGGACAATGAATAAATGAATGAATAAAAGTGTCAGAGCTATATAAAGCATACATATAACGTATAATAAAAAAGGCAGAACAGGCAGATATTAACTTACTCTTTTGAGTCAAAACTGTATTACAACTGTGAGATATAATATAGGAACCCAACTCTGATAGCATTTTCTTGCAATTTAGAGGAAAAGGTCTGATTAATGTGCTTATACTTACTCTAAGCATACTCTATGTTTAGACTTACAGATACACAAAGTCAAAATCTTGGTAACTTAATTACACTTTTTTCTTTCTAATAAATTCAAAATTTTGAGAAATCTGAGATTTAAAAAATTACATTTAGGTTATTATTTATTGTTTTAGGCAGAAACATGCACACGCACATGCCCACACACACACACTCACAAGTTTGTACATTCTAAGATAACAATTCAGAATAAAAGATGTTTACTAATGTTGTGTTATTGTGAGTTCAGAACTTGCAACTGTCGGGTAGATTATCACATTTTTTTAAGAAGAAAAATCCAAATTGTGATATATAAACTCACAATTATTTATTTATTAAATTTCAAGAAAAAAAAGCTATGGATTGAGAGATGCTTTGATTGTGTAAAACCGTAATATTCTGACAACATAGCACAAATAAACCTCTATTTAAGCATCATTCATGGAACTTTTTTTTTTCTGAAATGTTTTAGATGCTTTTTAAAATGATTTCACTACATACTAATTGCAAAACTACAGCAAATGCTTTTGTTGATGTGAAAATTCTTAGAATTGATATTTACATAATTAATGAAAACGTTCTTAAAATGTTGTTAGATTATCACTTTGTTTGCTGGAAAGCTACAAACTCAATTGTGAGAAATAACGTTGCAAATACACGTTTTAATCCTACTCTCTGAATTGTGCTATAAACTCAAAATGAATATAAATATGATCAATTTGAGATTTAAGCTACAAACAAGCTTTCACAAACACAGTCAAAGTTGGACTCTGACATTAGCAGGCATGTGTAGTGGTGTGGTGGACATTTTTCCAATCTCTCTGTTCCAGCTTCCCGTTGTTTATTTTGCTCTATATCAAACGCAAGAGCAAACTTTATGTCCTGCTCGGGACACGAGGAAGCGGACTCTTCCTGTCCATGTCTCGCTCTGTTCTCTGAAACACTCGAGCTCCACCTTTACACCAGATGCCTATTTTTAGCCTGTCTCTCAGTGTGAGGTGAAGACGTGTGCAGAACCATGATATTCCATGTTTAAAGAGACGCTGGTCAGGGCACTTATGCATTTAAAGGAACCACTTCCCATTTACTCACTTTCACATAGTTCATTTGTATTGCCAAGCTCTAAAAGGTAAAATCATCATATGAGTGAACTATAAAACTTGTGTGCTGTTTAAAAACTAATAATTATATGATAAAAATAGACTGAAGTTTAAGACATTAATCTATGATAATGTTCTCCTGTTATCAAGATCAAGCATCTATGTATAAAGCAACATTGCATATTGCAAAACTCATAATAGAAATGATCTACATCTAATGATCTACAGTACGTTTTTACTGTATTCTTGCGGTAACTTACTGGCAGCACTGTTGCCAGCAAGTTACCATAATTTTACAGTAGAGCCTCTCATTAGCTTGACTGCATATGTGTTTTACAGTGGTATTCCCTAACAGTAATTTCTGTTTACGGTAAAAACACCTTTAATACAATTTAATGTTACAGTATTACTACATTACTTTTAATGTAATTTATTACAATTAATGCAAATTAATTACTGTTCAATTTATTTAAAACACAGATTTTGTACTGTAATTAAAATTTAATTAAATTACAGTAAAAGTACTCTAATGTAATAATACTGTTAAATTAATTTGTGGTAATTGAAATAGATCACAGTAAAAGTACTGTAATGTAATAATACTGTAAAATTAAATTGTAGTAAAGGTATTTTTACTATAAACAGAAATTGCGGTTAGGAAATACTACTGTAACATAAGATTCTATACTGTAAAATCATGGTAACTTGTGGACAACAGTCCAGTAATGGCCCATTTCCACTGTTATACAGTATAGTACAGTACAGTATGGTTTGGTATGCTTTCATGGCCGTTTCCACTGTCAAAAGGCACCAAAAAGCGAACTGTTTAATCTTACAGTATTATGACAATACAGTACTTATACTGACATTTATTTCAATCTTACATTACCTGTACAAAATCTTTATTTTTAATATTTAACATTAATTCTATTAAAATAAATAAATACATACATAAATTAAAAATAAATAAATGACTTAAGTAAATAAAAGTCCAAATAGATAAATAAAAGCATCATCATGTTAAAATAAAAGCATAAAAACATCAAAGTTTAAGAATAGGATATAAATCTTACATTTATTTAAAAAGATTAGTTCATTTATAAAAGGTGTGTATAAAATAAATAAAACAAAATAAATGCATATACAATTAACATATTTATTTTTGTTTGGCTTAAAAATAGTGCCTTGGACATTGTTTCGATACTTTCACCTTTCATAGAGGAAGTAAAAAATTCAATTCAATTCAATTCATGTTTATTTCTATAGTGCTATTACAATGTAGATTGTGTCAAAACTGCTTAACATAGAAGTTTTAGTAGATTAAAACTGTGTCAGATCAAATCCATAAACGCACAGCTCCACAAGTCTCAAACTGATAAAAACAGAGAGTGACAAAAAAAAAGTGATTAAAAAGTGTGAACTGTCTCTTTCAGAATAACTACTTGACTTCGCATTCAATACTGAGTCGAGATGAGACTTCAGTGTGGGCATGTCTGATTGACAGCAGTTGCTGTGACTCCGCCCACCTCTGATCTCATAATCTATGACCCCTCCCCCCTCACCACACCTCTTCAACAGACCATAAACATTTCCAGAGTTCTCAGTCTGATCTCTTCCAAATACCCCAATATCAGTGATGCTCTATTGTAATGGGATAATGTGGAACGGCAGGCCTCCAGACTTCTCTTCATATTTCAGTTTGGCACAAACCACACAGCACATGAATACTTCAGTAATTTGAATTTAATAAGTTCTGACTAACAAGCTTGCCATTGACAGGACTCTAAAGCTCACAGAAAACAATATCAGAGGAAGAAAACTAAACAGACTAGAATACTGGATAAAAATCACCCTTTAATTTGACCTAGTAACCACCAATGATGCACACTCAACCACATAGCAACACTCTTGCAACCACTCAAGATAATATTCAATATCATAACCTCCTTCTTGTGAGTGTTCATGAAAAGCTGGTTAGCTTGCTGTCCATAATATATCAGTTTGATTTTGACTGACCCACCCACTCCTTCCCAAAGCCCCCTTAGCATTTGTTTTACACACAAAACACAGCTATATGTACTAGGTGTGTACGGATCACAACCCACAGTTCAGAACGCATGTGACCCATGGATTATTAACGTTTTTGAACTTGTAGGTTAATCCAACATTTTATAGCAGTTGCAGAGAGATCATCTCCCGCGTCATTCAAATCACGTGTATGTAAGCATTTTGGCTTCCCTGTAAAATATAATGATGATAGAAAAAATGTAGTGGGACCTACCTAAACGCTTTCTTAAGCCGCCTTTCCACTACACACGACATTTGGACACGACTGTTGATATATGCTCCCTTGTGGCAGTCGCACAGAATTTTCAGTGTTGTCGTGCACCATGGAACTCATAGACCTCAAAATCTTTTGGAGGGAATGTGGAGACAGCATTAAAAATGACATTTTGTATCACTCATTTATAAATATTTAAAAGTTTTTTTTATATAAATAGAGTTTTTCTGATTAAAAAATAATGAAAATATCCTATTTCTTATCTCGGACCTGCTTTGACAACACTGGAATACATCACATCCGGTCGGTCTGTCACATACAGTCTAGTCGCAGGAGATCAAATATTTTAACGGATCTGAAGATCAAATCTGAATTGAATTTCACACACACGGAGATGATCGGAACTCCACGCAGCTCCCGAACTACTCTGCATTAGAAATGAATGACTTCCGGTCTGTCGCTTGTCGTATGCAGTGGAAAGGCGGCTTTAGGTTAGTGTTGGTGTCTTAGTGATTTCTGTCACTGTTTGTTTAGCCTGCATTAATGCATTCAGTGTAAAGCTGCATGGTTGAACATTAAAAGATCATGATCTCAATTCAACCCACCGCATTTAACATGAATGATAAATGATGATCTGCACAGGTTTACTAATCCTTCGAAGCGCTGCATTCAGATCTGTGCAGATCGAGAGAGATTCAGATTTACATTTTTCAGTTAGTTAGAAACAATTAAATACACAGTAGTACTGGGATAAGAGTTTAGAGTTCAAATATAAACACTGATATTTATGGTAAATATTAAAATCTCCGTTTAATGGAACTTGACGCTAGTGATTTTTTAAGCAAATTACATTGTGTAGCCAACAAGTGGCGACAAACAACCATCAAAATGATGTCACTGAATAGGTGTTTAAAAATTATCCACCTATAATAAAGCTTAAAGATTTATGTGTGAATTGTTGAATCATTATTGAAAACGAATATTATCTGTTTTACAAGATGTTAGATTTCTAGATTTTGCCTTATCAGCAACAACAGCGAAGACCATTTTTCGTATTAAATATTTTCCTTTTTTCAGTTGATTCTTTCTTGATTTTTACTTTTATTATAGTAACAGCTTCTAAGTTGTTTGTTTAAACCAACAGTTTTTGCAGTATTTTTTGCAGTGATTACATTTGTCTCCATCCTTTTCTGCTCATCCAAAAAAATTATCCGATCCATGACTCAAAAACCGCAGTGTGATCCGAACAAGAGATTTGTGATCCGTAACACCACTAATATGCACCTGCGAGCACATATTTCTCAGTTCTCAAAAACGTAGCCCTGGGCACATATTCCCAATGAGCCGGTTTTGTTCAGGTTCACAATTTAATTGGAGGGAAAATTTGGTCACAAGGCTATGAGTGTACATGTCAAACCAATGATCAAAGAGCACAGATAGCAGGAATCGTTTAGGATTCCCATGACTAAATCAGGTATAACAAATCTAACAGCTCTAGCACATTTTGGATTTAAAAACATTAAATTATGTGCATACTGTATTTTTATTTCTTACACTGATGTGACTTTTTAAGTGGCCCAGTTATGGATAAGCAGTAGATTGATGCATGGATGGATGGATGGATGAAAAACTGGACAAAAATCACCCTTTACACGATACATTATATATTTTTTTCTCATTACATTTCATATCTTCATTAAGTATACATTTACACTTACATTTCATTTCATAAAGTATTTGGCTGTAGTAATGTCTAAATTTTTTAAAAAAAAAGTTTGAACACACTAGCAACGTTACATAACACCCCTAGCAACACCCTAAAAACTATGAAAGATAGAAATGACATATGCAGTAGAAACACCCTAAAAACCACTTAATTTGACCTAGCAACCACCAAAGATGCACACTCAACTATAGCAACACTCTTGCAACCACTCAAAATACCACACGCTTTTAAAACTTTAAGATAATATTCAAACTTTTCCCTGGTCAAACTTTTCCCTCTTCAAACCTTTTTATTTGGCTTTATTAACTCCAAGATATCATTAAAATGTGTTATTTCATATATTTTTCTAATTCATCTGTAATGTTTCTAATGTAAAACATCAGTTAAATGTCATAATGAGAAATAGCAGCTGTAAGATTATGCAGAGGAGATTAGACTGTGTTTATTCAAATGGACGTGGAGTCATGATAAAGTAGCAAGTGTTTGCCTGCTATATAAAGGTTTGGACAGAGAGCCTGCTAATGGGTAAATAATGAGGCCAGCGTGCAGAGCGAGAGCGGCAGTCTGCCAAGTTAGTTCAAGTGCTGTTCAATTTTCATTAAAGTTGCCTCCTAGTACAGTGAGCTCCCACTGATTCCCCATCTAATTGATGTCTGCTTCCAGAGAGAAACACAAAATACACCAATTGAACTTCACACCTAAATAGACATATCACCTTCGTCTAATGGGAAGATATTCTTCTAGATCAGTGGTCCTCTACAGCTATGGAAACATTTAAGAAACCACTTGAAAATGTGCAGTTTGTTTCGATTTACTGGATTTATTAGAAGAGATGCACTGAAATGACTATTATATTACTGTAAAAAATATCAGGAATTTTTTGTATTTTGTGATTCATTTTCCCTATTATTTACGCTTCTGAATTGCATTATGAAACATTGATCTTTCCTCCAACAACCTTGGACCGTTCAAAAAAAGTGGCTTTTATTAACATTTTTAATAGATTATTGTGATATACTGGGTTGGTGTTTTATAATACGCTATCATTTCTTATACACATTTTTATTCCAAACTATTAAAATGTCAATAAATGTCACTTTGTTAAACTGTAGAGTTGAATTTTCAACATCAAGTCAACAGAGCAGAGACAAAGTCCCTTTAAGGTAAGTCATTTCACTCGTCAAGCATCTTTGAAATGCCTCTGGGGCAGTATGCTTGGGCATTCTGTCTGAATGAGGAAATATCAAATTCTCCGAAACTGTTTATCAAGTTTACGATTACATTACATATTTGGAACCACCAATAAAGTTAAACAACTGTCTCGTAAGTTTCCTTTCGAAACATTCGAATGAAACAAAATCACCATATTTACAGGTTGTCTGATCTACTGCGTATTCGAAAGGAACAATATCACGACACCAACCCTCATTCATGGCCGTTCTACACTGGACAACGCTTCGTCAGATCGTGCTGGTCTTCTGAAGTAATCCACAACTTAGTCTTGATGGTGAATCTCCAAATGACAGTGAACCTTTGTTTACAAGTTTGTGGGCGTTTGAATAGTTGCTGTCATATGATGTGTGTTTGACAGAACGGACTGTACCTCGCGTTCGTTTCATACAGATTACAAAACCAAAAAACGTTTGTTTTCAGGTGCACTTGGTTCATTTAAAAGTACAGATTTCAAGCTTTATGTAAATTTATTTCTAATGTCCGTGAAGCAAGTATTCGCTGAGATTCCAGTGCGTTAAAGTCGTAAAAGCACAGTCTGGTCTGAGCTTCTCCCCCTGAGACTCGTCAGTCTATAGTGATCGATGATTAGCTCTTGTACTAGTAGGTGGGGCTTCATTCACCATAATGACTGTTACACTTTTCACCATTCAAAACTATACGAGTGACATGTTTTATGTATTCTATAGTCTTTGGCAGAGGTCAAGGTCCCATAATGCAATTAACAACCATAAATACATTTTAAAAAAAGCATTTGTGAATCACAAAATACAGAAACGGTTAATTTACAGTTATTTTTCCCAGCGTATGCTGAAACCCAAAGTGGAAATTCTGTATCCACTTGGCCAAAAACCATATATAT
>CAIGQQ010033467.1:3984457-3997827 GCA_903798035.1 Danio albolineatus
TGCTATGCTATGCTATGCTATGCTATGCTATGCTATGCTATGCTATGTTATGCTATGCTATGATATGATGTGATATGATATATGCTATGCTATGCTATGCTATGATATATGCTATGCTATGCTATGATATGATATATGATACGATACCATTCATTCATTCATGGACCCTTTTCACAAGAATGATATGATATATGATATTACATATGTTATATGATATATGATATATGATATGATATGATATATGGGATATATGATATGATATATGGGATATATGATATGATATATGATACAATGCGACACAATATCATTCACTCATTCAAGGAACATTTTCATCAGACTGCTATGCTATGCTATGCTATGCTATGCTATGCTATGCTATGATATGATATGATATGATATGATATGATATGATATGATATGATATGATATGATATGATATGATACGATACGATACGATATGATACGATATGATACGATACGATGATATCAGATATGATATATGATATATGATATGACGTGGTGCGGATATCTATAATGAAGATGTATTCATCAGAAAATGCTCACCAAATGTTTATTAAAAATGCCTTAAATGTTTCGTTTACAATAGTTTACAATTTTAGAACTTAATAATTAATGCTTATGAGTTTCTTTAAACATTTACTTTTAAATGATGATTCATGTTTCAATATGCAAATTATTCATAAAATTACTGCCTTTCCAGTAATATTTATTTTCCTAGATGTTGTAATAAAGAAGGAGTTGTCCAACATGTATTTGCCCTTTTATGAGAACAATTGTGTACCTTTATTTCAGTTACCATAAAAGGTACAGAACAGTATCATAAGGAGTCTTTTCTGTACTATATAAGGTACAACTTTTACAAAGGTACCAAACTGTTCCTTAAGGAACATTATGTGTACCACTGTGTACCTTTTGTTCTGAGAGTGCACGTATGTCATAATTGCTCATATTTGAAAATATTACACAAGCCAAAACCTGCAAATATCCACTGCAATGAAAGGCCCTCTTTATTTCAGTTTAACCTTTACACATATTACTAAAATCTTTCTAGGTCATCTCACAGTCATTTAAAAGCTTTTAAGACTAGTATTTTAGGAGTTACCCTTATTAAAATGCTAAATAGTAGCTAATCCCTTCTCAAGATCTACAGGAGAGTAATGGTGCTTGATGTGTCGTTAGACTTCCACAAGCAGGAATCCTGCGTTTGCTGGAGTGTTTAGGAGCCGCGAGGCGAGCAGGTACGCAGTGTTTTAAAGGAAGTCATTTGTTCAGGCAGACTGGAAATGTGGAAGAATGGAAACCTGAGCTTTCTCTTCAGATGACATTGTAGATACAACTAGACCTAAAAGCTTGACAATGGATAAGCTTGTGCTTTTAATGGCACACGTGTGCAGAGGAAATACTTTTATTGAGCTTGGGAAAAACTTGTAGGGTACACACAATGAAACAGAGAAATACAAAGGATTATTATATTTTCCACATTTATATATATATATATACATACATAAAGTAGCAAAATGTGCTGTTTTTTTGTTTTGTTTTACAAAGTTCAGATGACATTTCTTCTAAAATTGTTGTCATTTAGAGCAGTGGTCCTCAACCTCCAGGCCAGGGACTGATACCGGTCCATTGATCAATTGGTACCGGACTGCACAAGAAAAAAAACAATTATTTCCATTTTGTTTATTATCTAAGTCTGAACGATTGTTTATTTTGAAAAGTCTTTTATTTTGAAAAATGACCGTATTCTCTCGCTTACATCTCGGTCACTTAAGCGCCCAAATTTAACCCACAAGCAGCAAAATGAGTAAGAAACAGACGTCTATGAAAAGTTTCTTTGCTAAGGGGAAAAGGCCCAGTGAAGGACAAACGAACTGCCGAGGAATGGATCCGCAACCCATTCGTCAACAAATCAGGTGAATCCAGCATGTCTGTGCAAGAAGATCAACTGATGGAGATCGCAAATGACGACGGCCTTTTAGGGGCCTTTCGCATATCACGTCTTTTCTAGAGTTCGCACAAGTTTGTTGTTTCCAATGGAGGTGCACGGCGACGCACTCATGCAAGAATTGACCAATCTGTTTCATGCTTTGTATGTAATATACACAAACACAGAACACCCAAACACTGCAGTGCTTTGCAAGTTTTTTCCTTAAAACTTGTATCAGAGTGCCAGCAATGTATTGTCAGCTTGTCATCCTCTGAGAAAACGGTTGATGGTCTCCTAGCAACCCATGAACCAGCCCTCTCACCCAGTCCACGGTGAAATTGTCATGCGTCAACCAGTGCATGGTGATGAAAATGTTGATGACCACTGAATTAGAGCAGTGTTTCCCAACCCTGTACCTGGAGGCACAGCTACAGTACATATTTTGGATGTCTCCCTTATATGACCCATAAGGTTTTGGAGTCTCTTCTAATGTTCTGAGGGGTTGTTTTAGATGTTTTTTTTTAGGTAGAGGTTGAAAATGTGTACTTTTGGTGTGCCTTCAGGAACAGGGTTGGGAAACGCTGATTTACAGCATAAAATGACAATTGGTCAAAATAATGAAGAGGTTGCCATGTTTTTTTTTTTTTGTTTTTTTTTGTTTTAACTCCAGAATAGTCACATAAAAAGCATCAACTTTCAACTGAAAAAATAGCTAAATAAACAAATAAAATAAAAAACTTAATAATAAAAATAATATTCACCTCATCAGTAAAAAAATAAAATAAATAAAATAAAAAATAAACATTAATTAAATAAATAAATATATAGCCAATCGAAAATAAGCAAGACTTTCTCCAGAAGGAAAAAAAATTATAAGGTAATGCTGTGAAAATATCCCTTGCTCTGCTAAACATCAATGAAAAATAATTAACATAATTGTATTTACATTTATGTTCCTATTTATATTACACTGAACAATGATGGAACATTATTTCACCCATATTTTTACATATCATTATTTTATTACATTAAATCAGACTTTTTACGCCAAAGCCTGATAATATTGCACAAATAAAAATCTTGTTTATTTAATTAATAAAAGAAATAAAGTTAATGAAACACACTGAGCAATTCAAGTTTAATTAACTGTTAAATGTACTTTGCATTGTTTAAAACAAACCTTAATATTTTAGAAATACCAATACAACTCTGACCTATATGTAGGCCCACAATTGAGTCTATTTATGTACTAATGTAAATGTGTGTACATTTATATTTATTTAATTTTTAAATTACATTTCAGCAATATTACTGACTAATATGAAAATGTTCATTTGATTTATTTGCAATTAATAAGTAATATTTTTCTGTCTTTTAGTAGATATATTACATGAGAGACTTGCTATGTTTACCAACTGGATCTTATCAACTTATCTAACTGGATTTGCATTGTAAAGAAAAGTTAGAAAGGTATCATTTTTTTTATCTCATATATTAAGTTTTTAGTTACGATACTCCCAAAATCATTGTTTTAAACAACATTCTGCACAGAAATAGCCAAAAAATATCCACAGATGCTGTTTGTCCCCAACTAAAAGCAATGTAATAAATGTACATTTTAATAAATAACCATTTTTAAGTGAATAGAAGAGCCTAATTACATAATCAAATCAGCTTACCTACAAATCATTTTAAAAATTGCTTTAAAAACGAACACAGTAATATTATATGTAAGGAAAAAACACAACCTAATATAACAAATGAAGAATGAATCTTTACAATGGACAGCAATGGCTTACACACAGACTCATTAGAAACTGAATCTCAACCACATGGAGAGCCGCAGTCAGCCGTCAGTAACCATTTCAAAGCAGTTCCCTCTCCTGACAGAAAGCACTGCGGTCATTACAGCTCACTGCTCACCAACACACCTCTCTACAACCATCCAGAGCTCTTTTCCTGTCGCCAATCAATTACCCATGTGTGCGACTACACATACGCCATTTAAGAAAAGTGGAAGCAATTACATGGAATAGTTTAAGTGACTCCATGCGTACAACATCCATGAATAATATTAATAAACCTCGGAAAGGCCACATTTTCAAGGGCTGCCTGAATTCCGCTGTAACTCACTGCTATGAATATGTCTTTCATGGGATGTAATTTTACCCAAAAAAGCAGATTGTGACCTTTTCCCTGATGGTGTGCTTAACTTGTGGAGATGTTATTTTATTTAAAAATAATTTTGGTTTGCTTATTTGTTTGTTTATTTTTTATTATTTTTATTTTATATTCTGTTTATTTTATATTAATCTTATATTATTTTTAAATAACGTATGTATTTTATATTATTTAAAAAATGTTTTATTAATTTATATTCTTTGTATTTTATATTCTTTTAAATAAAATAAAAATTGTATTGAATTAAACAAAAAATATTTTAATGTTATACATTATTTTATATTATTTACATTATATTTATTTAATTATTATATATTATTTTATTTGATTATTTTATATGCTTTTATTTAATATTCTTTTTTATTTATAATTGAATTTTATTGAATTGAATCGAATTGAATTTTTTTAATGTCATACATTATTATTTCTCGTGAAATGTTTTATTTTTTTATAATTTCATGTTTTTTTATTTATCATAATAATTAATTTTTTTAAATTTTATTATTTTATATGTGTTTTATTTTTGGGCGCCACAGTGGCGTAGTGGGTAGCACGTTCGCCTCACAGCAAGAAGGTTGCTGGATCGAGCCTCGGCTGGGTCAGTTGGCATTTCTGTGTGGAGTTTGCATGTTCTTCCCGTGGTTGCGTGGGTTTCCTCCGGGTGCTCCGGTTTCCCCCACAAGTCCAAAGATATGCGGTACAGGTGAATTGGGTAAGCTAAATTGTCCATAGTGTATGTGTGTGAATGAGAATGTATGGATGTTTCCCAGAGATGGGTTGTGGCTGGAAGGGCATCCGCTGCGTAAAACAAATGCTGGATAAGTTGGCGGATCATTCCGCTGTGGCGACCCCGGATTAATAAAGGGACTCAGCCGACAAGAAAATGAATGAATGTATGTGTTTTATTTAATTTTTAATTTAATTTAATTTTATTTTATTTTATTTTATTTTATTTTATTTTATTTTATTTTATTTTATTTTATTTTCATAGATTCTTCATTATTTCTTGCAGAATAAATCACACATGAGCATGTAGGGCAGAGTGTTTCATTTTCTTAAAAAAAAAAAAAAGGTTGTTAACGTCATTACATCCTATAGTAACACTTTTAAAAATTAACCGTACTAGAGCTGTCAGAAAATTATGACAGTTGTGTTGCAGTGTTGTATGTTGTCATAAAATGAGGTATGACCTAAACTACATTTGTCACGATCACCAGCGATCTCTCCTCTATCAGAGATCGCTGGTTCACACTTACTTCCATGAACTACAAATCAGCCATGTTAAGGACTACATCTCCACTCATGCAGCACTCACACTCACCTGCTCCAAGTCACCACTGATTAGAGACTCCCAGCTGAAGCCACTCACCACTCAGTAACACTCACTGTTGCTGAGTATTGTTATCTACTGTTAGTGACATACAACGTGTTTTCTTTGTTCCTGTATTCTGTGTTTTTGATCCTAGTCTTGTTTATTTGTTATCCATGCCCGCTACCAGCCTAGTCTTGTTTATTTGTTATCCCTGCCTGCTACCAGCCTAGTCTTGTTTATTTGTTATCCCTGCCTGCTACCAGCCTTGTTGACCCTCTGCCTGTTCTACGACCACGATTTTGGATTTCCTACATACACCTGTTTGCCCCTGATTGACCGCCGCTATACTGACTTTAATAAATAATCTGCAATTGGATCCTCGCCTCCGTTGTCATCGTCACATCACGTAACAACATTACAAATTAAAATGCAGGTTTATTGAAACACAATGTGTGGACTTTGTGGACTACAGCATTCTTAGTTGTTCTTAGTTACATTTACGAATTTGGCAGTGGATTTTAATCTTGATTTAGTCTATTTGTAAAAAGCAGTTTAAAATTGTCACGTTGACACATTTTCAATAATTACAATTTTGAGGTATCGTGAATAAACTTTAAACAAAAATCTTTCAAACTTGTTTAAAAATGTCTCTATTTGAGTCTTTGGAATGGCATACATGAGTTGGTGATGACTTGCATTTTGGGGTGAAAAATAAGTTTTAACGAGATTATTAAGGTTTAATTTTCTGTCGCAGTTACACTCTGACTGGAGCATTAGTTTCAAAGCCTGCTGAGTTTTCTTCCCTGTTTTGGCGAGAAAGCAATCCCACCCAACAGACCAACAAACCAAACGCTATCATAATTCATAATGGGAAATGTGTTATATAAAAAGCAGCAGTGTCTCATTCTGACTTCATTCCAAGCTGTATGATTGCTTTTCTCTGTGTATTACAAGAATGCTGTGCTTTTATATAATTACATATAATTATCAGATATAACAGTGTAACAGCGTTAAAGCCACAATAAGCCTGCAGTGCAAACTTTTCAATCAATCACAGTGAGGAATTTAAACTCATTTTGATGCACTTTGAGTGGACCATTCCTTTTTCGAACACAGAAAATGGTCTTCAGGTTTACAGGTTTGATTGCCTCCTTCCTCGAAAGTGATCAAGTTTTACAAGAAAGCCATTTTGAGCCATTTCCAGTGTGATACACTCACGGCCACATGTTGGCGGTCAGCTCCAGCTAATGAAAGGTATAGTGTTGCATTATAAATCTACACATGGAAAACACAATCAGGGAGTCTGAATTCTGCGGTCAGAGGACGTCTTTCGAACATTCATTATGGTCACTGTTAATGTTTGTGCTTTGATGCTAAACAATAAATCAACAAATGTTGAATGCAGTTCTTTATGCAAATGTTTTATCTGCACAGTATGTAGTTTGTGATGTTTGCCAAGCCCAACAACACCCGCAATAATCTATCAACTCTACAGAAACGACTCAGAACACTTTACTAACAATCAAGCAACAGCTAAAATATCCCTGGCAGTGTTCTAGCAACTATCTACAAACCACTAAGATGCATCCGCCATTAGTAACAGTCTAGCAACATTCTAGAAACCACTAAATCTTTGGTAACTCCTTACACTGTCTCAGGTTCCAGCTAAATCTTTTTTGATTTTTTAAAGTATAAACTACTGTTAATGAAAGCTCTTCTGGTTAATCATTTTCTTGAGTTATTTTCTGAAGACTAGAAAAGTTAAGTTGATTCAACTAAAAATGTTTAGAGAAAATTATTTTTTACAGCGTAGCAACCACACACAATGTTCCTGCAAATCCCCAGAAACAACTGCAATCAAGTGACCCACTCAACACTATATAGAACATTACCATCCCTCTTGCAACCACTCACAATGATCTAAAATCTCTCTCAAATCTATGCAGAACCTTATACACCCTAGAAACCACTTATAATGGTCTTAAATCTTAGAAACCTTAGAAATTCCCACAATCAACACCTCAAGATAATGTAGAACTTTAGCAACCCCCTTGTAACCACTTACAATCATTTAGATATCCCTATAAACATGCAGAACCTTAGCAATGCCTTAACCACCATCTAAAATACTCTAGTAGCTCCCTACAACCTGTAAAACCTTAGCAACCCCGAAGCAACCACTTATGATGATCTAAATAGGTCCTAAACTTGGAATTTCCCACAAACAACCCCAATCATGTCACCCCCTCAAAACTATGTAGAACATTACCACCCCCTTGCAACCACTCGGTCATCTACAATCTACCTATAACCTATATAGAACTTTAACATCTCATTAGCAATCACCCAAAATGCTCTAGAAGCTCCAACGAACCAATGTAGAACCTTAGCAAGCCCTAGTAACCTCCTATAATGATCTAAAATCTTACTAAGGAGAACCATAAAAATCCCCATAATTAAGTTACCCCCTTACAATAATGTATACCTTTAACAAGCCCTTTGTAACCACTTACACTCATCTTAGCAGCCATCTAATAGCTCTCTAGAACCATACAGAACACTAGAAACTCCATAGCAGCCATCCCAAATACTTGAGTAGCTCCCTAGATCCATCCAAAGCAACTTAGCAACCGTCCAAAAATGTTCTAGTAGCTCCCTAGAACCTATGTAGAACCTTAGCAACCCCAAAGCAACCACTTTTAATGATCTAAATATGTCTTAAAATTAAGCATGACTTTAGAATTGCCCACAAACAACCACAATCAATTCACCCCTCAATGATCTACAATCTCCATATATCCTATATGGAACCTTAGCAACTCTTTAGCAACCTCAAATAATGACCTAAAGGCTTACTAAAAACTAAACAGAACCTTAGAAATCCCCACAATCATCAAGTTAACCCCTCAAAAAATGTAAAACTTTAGCAACCCATTTGCAACTACTCAGAATCATATAAATCACCCTAGAACCATTTAGAACCTTAGCAAATCCTTATCAGCCACCCAAAATGGTGTAGTAGCTTTCTATAACTTATGTATAACATTAGGAACTCCTTATCAGCCACCCAAAAGGGTCTAGTAGCTTTCTATAACATATGTATAACATTAGGAACTCCTTATCAGCCACCCAAAAGGGTCTAGTAGCTTTCTATAACATATGTATAACATTAGGAACTCCTTATCAGCCACCCAAAATGCTCTAATAGCTTTCTAGAACCCATGTAAAACCTTAGAAACCCATTAGCTAACCAAAATGTCACAATAGCTCCACAGAACCATGCAGACTATTAGCAACTCCTTGCAGCAACCCAGAATGCTCTAGTAGCTCTCTAGAACAATATATAACATTATATATAACTCCTTAACAGCCACCCAAAATGTTTGAATAGTTCCCTAGAACCTTTGTATAACATTAGCAACTCATTAGCAGCCAAAATGCTCCAGTAGCTCCCTAGAACCTTTGTAGAACCTTAGCAATTCCTTAGCATTCTCCCAAAATGCTCTAAATCTCCCTGGAACAATGTAGAACCTTAGAAACTCCGTAGCAACCACCCAAAGTGCTCTAATAGCTCAATAGAACCTATGTAGAACCATAGCAACCCATTAGCAGTCACCCAAAATGCTCTAGTAGCTCTCTAGAACCATATAGAACATCAGCAACTCTTTAGCAGCAACCCAAAATGCTCTAGTACCTATGTATAACATTATGTATGTATAACATTAGCAACTCCTTAGCAGCCATCCAAAATGCTCTTGTAGCTTTATAGAACCCATGTAGAACATTATTAACCCATTAGCAAACAACCAAAATGCTCTAACAGCTCCACAGAACAATGTAAAACATTAGCAACTCCTTAGCAGCCACCCAGAATGCTTAAGTAGAACCATTCATTCATTCAACCAGCGACCTTCTTGCTGTGAGGCGATCATGCTACCCACTGCACTACCGTCACCCTCTTCCCTATGTATAACATTAGAAACTCAGTAGCAGTCACCGAAAATGCTCTAATAGTCCCATAGAACCATGTAGAACATTAGCAACTCCTTAGCATCCACCCAACATGCTCTAGTAGCTTTCTAGATCCTATGTATAACATTAGCAACTCCTTAGCAGCATCCCAAAATGCTTTAGCAGCTTTCTAGAACCTATGTATAACATTAGCAACTCCTTAGCAGCCACCCAAAATGCCCTAGTAGCTTTCTAGAACCCACGTAGAACCTTAGTAACCCATTAGCAAACAACCAAAATGCTCTAACAGCTCCACAGAACTATGTAAAACATTAGCAACTCCTTAGCAGCCACCCAGAATGCTTAAGTAGCTCCCTAGAACCATGCATTCATTCAACCAGTGACCTTCTTGCTGTGAGGCGATCATGCTACTCATTGCACTACCGTCACGCTCTTCCCTATGTATAACATTAGAAACTCAGTAGCAGTCACCGAAAATGCTCTAATAGCCCCATAGAATCATATAGAACATTAGCAACTCCATAGCATCCACCCAAAATGCTTAAGTGGCTCTTTAGAACCTTGAAGGAGCTTAGCTACTCCTTAGCAGCTCCCCCAAATTCTCTAAAAGCCCCATAGAACCATGTAAAACCTTAGCAACCACCCAAAAATGCTCTAATAGCTTCCTAAAACCTATGTAGAACCTTAGCAACCCCTCTAGCAAATGGTGTAGAAACACACTTGCAAATCTGATTTGAATTGAAAGAAGTAAAAACAAAGTAAAATGAAGTAAAATGACAGCAGAGTTTCAGCAAATATAATATTGAATTGCGGTACTTATATAACAATCTAATTAGTTATAGATAATAATATGCATACATTCAGTTTAAATCAGTTGTGTCACCTCAAAATGACGCATATGCGCTGTTCTCGCTCCTGTAACAACAGTGAGCATACAAAGTCTTTGTGAAGTCTTTGAACGCCGGTACAGTCAAATCCCCTGATAGCTATCTGCCAGAACAGCGCTTTACCGACAGACAGTGTTGAAAGAGGCGAATGGGACATTTGTCAACATTAAGCCCTCAGAAAGCAAGGTCAGACATTTTTCCACAGCGCTACTAACAACCATCTTTCGTTCTTAATTAAAAAGAAATGCACAAAGGGAACGGTGGACATTAAAACCAGGCAATGACACGCACATTCAAACATCTGAACAGCTGGTAGATATGTATTTCTGCCTAATGGTCCAGAATTTAGCCAGCAGGCACGAGCGAGCGCGCTCACCCTTAACTAGTCCCTCTGGAATAGGATGATCACATACAACCGTCCTACTGTCTGTCAGCAAAACCATCCCTCAATGAGATAATCACCAAGGCATTTTCATTGCGATTCAATATGCGTGATGGCTGAACAAAGTCCTGCTGTACTCCAGTCATACAGTGTGGTATAAATAGTACAATTATCTAGAACTATATGAAGATGGTCTCATACATATGCATGGGGAGCAGGTCATTTATTTTTATTTCCATTTTCTACACTTTTTTGCACATTTAAAGAGGTAAAGTGCATTAAATTAGCATAATTCGTATAATTTAACCAAATAAAAATGCATCTGCCAAGTGATTCAAGGAAATCCTTGGAAAATTCATGATTTAATTAGGATATATCGGACACATTTTATAGTATGGTTCAGTTGATGCATTAGGTATCATGAACTAAGAATGAAAATGATGCTTATTCAGCATTACTCTGAAGTTTATTTCCTATACACTATATTCTAAACTTCTTACAGTGTATAAATACAACAAAACTTAGTTAGTACAGGTATATTAAAAATCAATTATCAACATATCAAGTACTGCACAGTGCCTCCCACAGGTTTGCAATATACTTGCGGTGGTAGCCGGATTGAAACACACCTTTTACCCACAGCACATAAATAGTTAATTATATGCGACAAACGAAACATAATTCGATTTTAAGATTTAAAATTTATTAAGGATCTATTTTAAACCTTTTCGTTTCAATGGGTTAAAATACAAAAAATTTAAAAGAAAGTTGAAATAAATGACAATAAAATCCATTATTTCTTACTTTTCTGCTATTCAGGAGCCATGTGCACCCACTGACAGGTAAAGTCTGCTCCTCTCTATTTCTCATTCAAGTTCAGCTTGCTTTTTTGGCATAACTTTTTGTACAGTATTGCCAAACATTTTAGATGTATAAAATATGTAATATATTGACATCATCAAATTAATAAAATTTACAGCAAAAGAGAAATAAATGACAAAAATTATAATAATAACAAGAATGATTAATTACTAAAAACGCAGATTATTTAAACAAGGCTAATGAGTTGATTACCCATTTATAATTGTGTACACATATTTACTAAAAAAGCTTTACTTGACTAAAAGTAGAGTCGTTTAGATTATTCATTCATTCATTCATTTTCCTTTCGGCTTAGTCCCTTTATTAATCCGGGGTCGCCACAGCGGAATGAACCGCCAACTTATCCAGCATTTGTTTTACGCAGCGGATGCCCTTCCAGCCACAACCCATCTCTGGGAAACACATCCATACATTCTCATTCACACACATACACTACGGACAATTTAGCTTAACCAATTCACCTGTACCGCATGTCTTTGGACCGGAGCACCCGGAGGAAACCCACGCAACCACGGGGAGAACATGCAAACTCCACACAGAAATGCCAACTGTGATCCCCAACCGGGGATCGAACCAGCGACCTTCTTGCTGTGAGGTGAACGTGCTAACCACTAGGCCACCGTGGCGCCCTTCGTTTAGATTAAATAATAAATTAATGTCTCTCTCGCTCTCATGGCTGTAACCATAAAACTAACGACAGCTTAGAAAACGAAAGCAAAACCAAATCTCGGACATTTTACTAGATTTCGAAACCCCGGCAGGACACAAAAGGTGCAGTTTTCTAAGGGTCCGGAGCATGTGACTGTCTGCAGAAGTGTTGACAGGTCTCGTGGACACAGAATGAGCAGTATGAAACGGGTAAAGGTGAGAAGATTATCCACCACGTAATCGCTCGCGGATGTTTGTTTATAATGGATGGGTACAAAAAAAGTGTCAAAGGATGATAAAAATAGGAAAAAAAAAAAAGTGTGTCACTAAATATACTTGGGCGGCCGTTCATATACCTGGGCGACCTACCCAAGTAGTGTACAGTATGTGTGGGAAGCACTGCTGTATTATAAAGATCAAAATGTGTTTTTCTTTTTCTTCTAAGAATATATTTTTATTTGACTTTGTATTTCAAAATTTACATTTAAACCACGGTTAATGTTTCTTTGTAATTATTTGGGAAAATTGAAAAGTTCTTACTGAGAATTGTTTCTTAGTAAATCAGACATCTTTTCCATAGTATGAAGCACTTTTATAAATAAGCTATCTAGACTAGTCATAAAAAGTAATGAACACATTACATGTATACTATGTATACAGTTAAAGTCAGAATTATTAGCCCCCTGTTTATTTTTTTCCCTAATTTCTGTTTAAAGGCGAGAAGATTTTTTCAACACATTTCTAAACATAATTGTGTTAATAACTCATTTTTAATAACTGACTTTTTTATCTTAGCCATGATGACAGTAAATAATATTTTACTAGATATTTTAAGACATTTCTATACAGCTTAATGTGACATTTAAAGGTGTAAATAGGTTAATTAAGGGAAGTTAGGATAATTAGGCAAATTATTATAAAATGATGGTTTGTAATGTAGACTATTGAACAAATATATATAGCTTAAAGGTGCTAATAATTCTGACCTTAAAATGTTTTTTTTTTAAATTATAAACCTTTTCATAAAATTTTGCTGTTATTCTAGCCGAAATAAAACAAACAAAAAACTTTCTCTAGAAGAGAAAATATTATCAGACATACTGTGAACATTTCCTTGCTCTGTTAAACATCATTTGGAAAATATTTTAAAAAGAA
>CAIGQQ010033467.1:4016016-4028163 GCA_903798035.1 Danio albolineatus
ACAAAACAAAACAAAACAAAACAAAACAAAACAAAACAAAACAAAACTACCAATTAAAATAAATTACCAATTAAATTAACAAATATAAAATTAAAATTAAAATTAAAATTAAAATTAAAATTAAAATTAAAATTAAAATTAAAATTAAAATTAAAATTATGACAAAAAAAAAATCAAAATTGTTTTATGTAATTTCCCAATGTCTGCCCTAAAGAAGAAAATCAATAAAAACCATAACTGTTGTATTCAAAGTATTTTTAAGATGTAAACATCCTATCAAAAAAAAATTGTACAATTAAGCACATCCAGGAAAATTTAACAAAACAAAAAGCATCAAACTGTTATATTATTTTACACACGACATTTTTGTTCTTTCAGATCCTACAGGTTTACAGGGATTCACCTAACTGAAGTATCAGCTGTTAATGATAATTAATGATGAAAAAAATTAAACATTTAAGCAACAGGTGTTCTTACAACAACATCACAAAAAAAAAAAAAAAAAGCCAAAGAACTTCATCAGTGATAAGAAACTTCAAAAAAATCTTTGTGGAGAAGACCACTCAAAACATATACATTCCAAGATTACGTAAAACTTACAACACAGCAGCTGAACATCTGCAGACCAGAAGCTTCACAGATCAAAACAATGTGGGAAAAAAACCATCAAGGAATGGCACCTATATGAAGTCAAAATATGTACCAACATACAGTCTAAAAACTCTTTAAATGAAAATCAAGTTACTGAAGGCATGAATGAAACCATAAAGTAATAAACATGATTATGCAGTCCGACTGTTTCCAGCTGGCTCACATTCACAAATACAGACAGACAGTGTGTCTTCAGAGTTAGTGGGATGGGAATAGCTCTGTCACGCTAGTGAGAATATACAACCTAGTTTAGGTTACTGATGCTAAGACCAGTCTGCCTGGTAATAAGAGCCAGCAATAACACATCTGAGTCAGATAAGCACTGATAATGAGGGGCATTTATAACATAGTTATAGATGGTGGGATGAAATAGCAAGAGCAAGTTCACACCACAACCATAAATTACTTCAAAAGTACAGCATATATGGTGCTATATAGCATAAACACATGCTAAAATGAAGTAAAAAGAATGGCATTTAAAAAGGTTACTGCTATAGTAACAAATTTAAAACAAGTTACTGCTATAGTAACGAAACATTAATAGTTCACAAACTAACCAAAACAAACAACCAACAATAAAACTGACAAAACAAATGACAACATTAATAAACTAGCAACTTAAATAACAAACTGGCAACTACTTACTGAACTAGCGATACATAAAGACATAGACATAACTAACAAATAAAGCAAAATAGTAACATAAAATAGAAAAACCAAACTAATAACAGAGCTAAATGAACAAAAGAACAAACCAACAACAAAAGGTAATAAATGGACAAAGAATAACTAAATAATAAACTAAACAAAGAAGAGCTAACAACCAATGAAAGAGCTAGCAAAAGAAAGACAGAACATGCTAACAACAAAGCTAACAAATAAATGAAAAATTCACGTTAACAATAACCAAGTATCAAACAAATATGGAATCCATATCTAACAACATCGTTAGCAAGCTAACAATAAACAGTAGCTTCCGAAAAATTAATAGTTCACAAACAAAACAAACAACCATTGATAAAACTAACAAATGAGAGAAGAAACAACCGAAATAACTAACTTAACTAATTACTAAACTAATGATTTATACTGTAGACAGACAGACAGACATAAACTAACAAGAGTTAGCAAGCTAGTGATGTAGTTAACAGACAATTGAACCAAAACAAGCAACTGCCAAGCTAACTATAAACCTCTGAAATGACCAAATGAATAAACTAACAATGGGCATAAGGAAACTGTTTCTAATTATTGAACTAATGATAGATACTGTGGACAGACAGATAGGTATAACCAACAAATAAATGATAGAAATAGCAAATGACAAGTACAAATGAATAACAGAGATAAACTAAACAAAGTACAAACCAACAACAGAACTAGTCAAATGGATGTCTGAGCTTGTAAGCAAACCAATGATAGACATAAACAAAGAACATAGACAACAACAGAATATGCTAACCAATAGAGCTAAC
Organism: Danio albolineatus; assembly: GCA_903798035.1. Taxonomy (NCBI): domain Eukaryota; kingdom Metazoa; phylum Chordata; class Actinopteri; order Cypriniformes; family Danionidae; genus Danio; species Danio albolineatus. The sequence continues at coordinate 4,018,143 of CAIGQQ010033467.1, forward strand.
AAATAAATGAAATTCCTCAAGCTAACAATAGAACTACAGTATCAATATAACTAACCAAAAAAAAACCTTAATTAATGCACTAGCAACAGAGTTAACAAGCTAACAACATAGCTAACAAAACAATTACAGTAATAGTTCACAAACTAACCACAACTTAAAAGCTAACAATAAAGATTATACCCTTACAAAAATTACCTGTGGTATTTCATGTGGTAAACCAAATGTACAACACAAAAATTATGTGGTAATTGTGTTGCACTTTTTTGCTTTTTGGGACGTTTTACCACAGGATTCTGTGTTGTACATTATGTGATATTCCTGTGGTATTTTTGCCGTGATGTGTGGTATTACCTTCATATTTCTGTAGTATTTATAGTATTAACAGGACATTTTTGTAAGGGTATAAATGGCAGAATTAATAAAGTAACAGTAAAAATAACAAACTGTTGGCTAATTATTGAACTACCGATAGACACGGCAGACAGATACACATAACTAACAAACAAATGACAGAAATAGCAAACAAATGATAAGTAACAAAACATTTTCAATAACAAACTAATAAGACTTAAATGAACAAGAGAACAAATGAATGACAGAACTAGTAAAATGGTTGACAGCTTGTGAGGAAACCAATGATAGACCTAAACAAAGAATATAGCTAACAGACAAATGACAGAATTTGCTAACCAACAGAGCTAACAAATAAATAAAATTCCACAAGCTAACAATAGAACTACAGTAAAAATATAACTAACAAACAAATGCAGAATTAATGCACTAGCAACAGAGTTAACAAGCTAATAATATAGCTAAGAAAACAATTACAGTAATAGTTCACAAACTAAAAAAAAACAACTGCCAAGCTAACTATAAACCCCTGAAATGACAGAATGAATAAACTAACAATGGAAATAACAAAACTGTTGACTTACTGTATTATTGAACTAATAATCGATACTGTGGACAGACAGATAGGTATAACTAACAAATACATGACAGAAATAGCAAACAAATGACAAGTAACAAAACATAGATAAACTAATAACACAGCTACAGTAAAAGAAACAGAACAAATGAACAACAGAACAAGTAAAATGGATGACAGAGCTTGTAAGCAAATCAATGACAGACCTAAACAAAGAACATAGACAACAGAATATGCTAACCAACAGAGCTAACAAATAAATTAAATGACAACATTTCTGATAACAAACTAATAAAAGAGCTGAAAGAACAAACGAATGACAGAACTAGTAAAATGGATGACAGAGCTCATGAGCAAATCAGTGATAGACATAAACAAAGAATAAAGTTAACAGACAAATGACAGAATTGGCTAACCAACAAAGCAAACAAATCAAAGTCAACAAGCTAACAATAGAACTACAGTAATAATATAATAATAATAATAATAATAATAATAATAATAATAATAATAATAATACATTTTATTTAACAAGTACAAGAAAGCATGGACAGTCAGTCCAAACAAAAATAAATATAAAAGTCTGTAGATTACAATACAATTCAAAAAAGTAAACAAACAAATGCGGAACAACAGGAGCTAGCAAGCTAACGATATAGCTAACAAACAGCTACAGTAATAGTTTACAAATTAACCAAAACAAACAACTGCTAAGCTAACAATAAACTTTATAAATGACAGAGTTTATAAATTAACAACAGAAATGACAAACGGCAAAATGTTTAGTAATTATTGAACTAATGACAAACAAACAGCTAGAAAGCAAGACAGACAGACAGATGTAACTAATAATTTAATGACCGACAACAAACAAATTAGAAGTAACGAAAAAATTATCAAATGAATGATAAAATTTACAAACAATAAAAGTGACAAACTTATGACCTATCTTATAAACTAAAAACAGAGCTATTAGACCCTGATTAAAAGCTATAAAACTGACAGACAGACACATTCTCAATATTAGGAATAGATATTTACTACTATATTACACTTACTGCATATACACTGGAAATGTCTAGTTACGAATCATTTGCTCAAAGGTCGATTACATGCCAAGTAACACTCCCTAAAAACATTCTTGTAATTCTGTATGAATAAAACATTAGAGATGTTATGATAAATGAATAGGTCAGTGTTTCTCTTGGTTTTCTGGTATTTGTTTTGTTGCTCTGTCATAACCGCATGATCTCTCATTACATATTATTGTTGCTTGAAGTAATATATGCTGGTATCTGTGGCATATTTGACCCCTCTCTATGGGTACATGCCCGTTCTGAAGATGGCTCTTGGCAAGCTGACACACTGGATGTGTCGGCTTAAAAACCATATTAATTACCAGCAAGACTCCTGAGTTCTGTTATTCAATACCTTCATCTCTCATCACGAAACAGTCGGCCATGTACACACACACACACACACACACACACACACACACACACACACACACAGTGTACCCTACAGCCAAAAGGCAAACATTTCCATTACTCCGTGACCTTTCCTAAAATACCATAATGGAAACCACAGGCTGTTTAACATTTGCATACACACCAAAATAAGTTCAGCCAAGATCCTTAACCTAAACACCGAAACTATACCTAGCCACCATGGAAAACTCTACAGTAATTGACAAAACCAAATACAAACCGTGAAGGAGACGCGAATCTGGCCAATATTGGAGTTACACTGTCAAATAAAAGAAAGAAGAAGTTTCCACCATGATACCAAGCTACTTTAACCAGGTCCTGGTGCTTTGGAGGCCAGGCTGTAAAACGGCACCACATCCCAGAACAAACACACAGCTTTATACTGGAACCACAAATCTGTTATTATTCCTTACAGTCTTCCAAGAGAAATTACAGAAATTTCCATCTTTAAAGGTAATAATGAGCCAGGACGATCCGGCCCTTTGAGGACGGAGAGAAACAACACTGTTATGAATAAAGAGCCAGGGAATAAGTGCAGTCACCTCCACACGTGAATCAACAGAATATAATCCTCGAAATGAATACGCATGCAATAAATACACATCTTCTTAGTCAAGCTGTGCAGCTTTCAGGTTGATGAACACAGACACATTTTAATCCTGGATTAACATGACAAATTGTTAGCTCTTAACCAGTGTTGATAAAACATTAGTTATGTCAAGTTATTTGGTCATCAACCGTGTTCTCAAAAAATGTTAACACAATAGCATTTTGTGTGTGTCTGAAACGTTTTATTTTAGTTTTCAGAATGTTCAAAGATCATTCAAAGCAACATTCCCATAATGTCTGCTAAATGATAAAACATAAGGAAGCCTTTACATAAACAAGAAAATAAACTGCACATTTGAACAAGTGGAAATAATGACCAGACTGCAACATTTGAAAAATTTCTCAGACTATATTTGTGTGAAGTTAGTACAGTCAGGTCATTTTGGGGGGTACACAATGCCAATAAAATATTTTTTTTTTTAAATTTAAAAAGCAAAATACCAAGAAAAACGTTTGCGTTTAATTTAGAGATGTAGAAACCTGAAAACCATATTGGTCATGAATATTAATTAGGGAGCCTCATTACTGTTAAACGTTATACAGTACAGCAATTCTCTCTGATTAATTGTGTATAGTCAGAAAGAATTAATCATTATAAGAAAAGATAGTAGGGCTACACGCTATTGGAAAAATCGGAATATATTGCAATATTTCGTTTTTCTGCGATATATATATTGCGATATACTGTATCTATTCAACTCCCCCAAATGATTGAATAGCACTGTTTGGAAAGAATGTATGGTCCCATTTTATTTTAAGGATCAATTCAAGATATTAGCAAACAAGTAACTATCATATTTAATAGTTATTAGGGTATTTTAGGTATTAGGTAAGATTAGGAATATCTAATAAGATCATGCTGAATATGCAGATTATAAGTACTAATAAGCAGTAACCAATATCTCAATAACATGCATGCTAATAAGCAACTAGTTAATAGTGATAATTGGTCTCTAAAGTGTTACCAAATGTATTAATTTTGTAGAGAATGATGCATAAAAATGTAATAAACAAATTACAAGCATATGATAAAAGCAATAAAGCAATATAAGTTAAATAAACAGTGGATGCTTTATGGTTTTGTATAAGTAAATGTAGAAATTACACTGCAAAGTCTTTATTCTATAAATATTTCAATACAATTATTCTTTATTAAGCTTCCAATTAGTAAAACATGTTGTGCTGGAATACTTTAATCTCACTCAGGCATTAAAACATAAAATTAACATGCAAATTATTAAATTTCACTCCACTGTGGTTAAAATCTGCATCAACATTGCATCAACAATCACAACTAAACATTGCATATCTATGCAATATGACTATTGCAGATGCACATATTACGATACTGATGCTGAAACAATATATTGTGCAGCCCTATAAGATACTAGAGAGCAAATTTCAGAGGTGTTATTTATCTACAGTACAAGAAGGTATGTGTTGTTCCTACATAGCTAGCATAGAGAGAGCATGACGAAAGAGATGAGATATATGTGCTTACATTTTTCAGAAATGTAAAATGTTTCTCCGGTTGCGTTTCATTGCATGTTACAGATGACAAATACACTAGAGGATGCTGTCTTCATTTTTGTAAATCTAAACTACACCGTAAAAAAAAATCCGTAATTTCATGGTTTATTTTCGGCAGCTGGGAAAAAAAAAAAAAAAGTAAAATAACGACCTTTAAATTACAGAAATAAATCGTAAAACCACGGATATTAAATTACAGAAATTTCCTTACATTTTTTTTTTCCAGTGTATGAAATACATAGGGTTCAATTCATTGTACAGTTACACATTGTACAGATCACACAGTGAACCACTGACCTAAACTCTTCCCTAAACTAAACCAGCAGAGTTCTCAAACGCAAACATAACACAAAAGTGCACTGCGACCACATGGTTTTACCTTGATTTTGCATTACTTTCATCTCTTTTGTTGAACCATGCTTCAGTGGACTCAAATACAAGTGCTCAACATCACAAGTACAACACTGTAAAAAGTGAGCTACAGAGTAAACTGACCACACCAGAAAAGTTGTCCATGGAGATTGATAGACGAGGCAAATGTACAATATTGATCACAAATCCAAGACATCAAGTTGTTTTGTGTTATTTATTTGATGTTGTGCCAAGAACTACCCAAAACTAACCCATTATTCCTGAATAATAGGTCCCTGTAAATATCATTAATGTGAAAAGGAACAAACGTTGTTATCCTGCTTCGTAGCATTCATTTGACCTTAAAAGCACAGTCAAACGTATGTTTAAGTGTGTGTTTTTATATATTCCAATGAGCCCGTGTTGAGTGACGTTGACTTGTTTTAGACAACAATGGTTGTATTGTAGTATTGTAAGTACTGAAAGTACAACAAATCATTTTGTGTAGGGTGATTTACTGCAATGAGGTAAAGACGAGGGCATGAAATTGCAAGATTGCAGGTTTAAATTCCACATGGGATCACTGTGGCTAAAAGTGCCCTTGAACAAGAACCCTAAAGTCCTTCCAAGCAGACGGTCCCTATAATACGTCACTTTGGATGAAAGCCTCTGCTAAATGACTTCACCCCTGTGACACACAGTAGTATCATGCAGTAATACATGTCTTGGCTAATAACGCAGGTCATTAACTGAGGAAGAAGCCAGCATGTTTTGACGTTACAGGAATGGTGGTTGATCAGAATGGGATTGTCATGTTAAAAGTGCACGTAGAGGCGAGCGGTTCAGATAGCATGGGTTGATTTTGGCTTGGGTAAACTCTGGCGGCAAGAGCAAAAAAAAAGTGCTCTGAGTGTTTACCCAAACCCAGGACTGTTTGGATTGGATATCCTCTTCGCCCTTCACTGCGAGCCTTCAGACAACTGGAGTTTCCCCTAGTCGTCCTCTATCATCCAGCGCAAACGATCTGCCAAGATTTTGTTTTTCTCCAATGAATCGTGGACGTCCAAACAAGCTGGCGTGTTATTCATTATGTGCTATCTAAAAAAGCGCCACACACAAGTGCAGGACGAGCTGTGGGACTCAGCCTGGCCCAGTTTTCTCAATGTGTTAGACACGCGCGGGTGGCATTAGCGAGGCGCTTGCTCTCCGTGTGGTCTGTAAGATTATACTGGCATGTATCGGTCATACGTGCCTGACTCTGTTTCACATGGATCTACTGACAGTACAGACGGCGTTCCGTTAAAGAGCTAGTGAGCGACCAGCGCTTTCATTCAGCTATTCTTCTGTGAGTGGCGTGAATAACTATAAAGGCCTCTTTCGTCGTATGTGTCATTTATTTATTACTACAGCTGTTCAAGAGTTCCTGCACAGGGCTGTGGTCAGATTAAGACAGCAGATGCGCTTTAGTCCTTCACTATGTCAACAATGATAATGCTAAACATGAATATTAGCTTCTTACATTTTTAACATTCTTACATTAATTCAATTGGAAACTAGTTTGTCTAAATAAATATAATATAAAACACTAAAAAGATCATTTGATCATCATGCTGTAAAATAATTACTTACCAGTTTACAACATTTTAAGGTAACGTTCATGGTTTGTAGTAAATAAAGACATAAAATACCATTTTGTCTACTAGTCTATAAAATATACAAAACTATAACATATAAGGTGATTAAATAAATGGAATATTTATTTATGGTATGTTTAGATGGCAATATAAAAAATTTACCACAAATGAATGAATGAATCAATAAATGAATGAATGAATGAATGAATGAATAAATAAATAAATAAATAGTCAATATTTACATTCATACTAATCAATCTAAATAAATTAAAAATGTTTTTTAGGGCTGTCAAAATTAGCGCGTTAACGCACGCCGATTAATTTGAAATATTTAAGTCGTTAAAAAAATTTTACGCATTTAACGCAGTGGCAGTTTTTTTTATTTCCTGTTGTGGCTTTTACGGGGTTGTAATCCATGGCGCAGGGCATTGTGGGTGTGTAGTTCACCACGCATGCGGTTGAATGTAAGCGCGCACTGTGTGTGTGTGCGCGGGGAAGTACAGGGAGAAAGTTTGATCCGGTTTTGTGTTGTTTACTCCTGTAATTCCACCCGGGAGCTGTTTTGGACTGTGAAGCTGAAAGCACTAAAAGAAGTAAAAGAAGGGCATGCATCGAGTACTTTTGTCCGTCTCATCATTTGCACGGGCCTGTGAGTTAACGAGCTGTTACTCTGCCGCCGGGCATTGCGGAGAAAGTAACACGTGTGTTCAGGGCCGGCGCGTCCATAGAGGTTACCGGGCAATTATATGGATAATGTGGATCCATGTAAATGTACTCAGTGATGTGCCAGATGATGTCGCAAGCTGTCAAAGACAGCCCATTCCTCTCTAAGTTGATTCCAAGCACCCTCAAATGTTTCATTAAGTTTGACGTGTTTCCCTCCTACACGCAACTTTTGTAAAGCGTCTGCTTCGCGTTGCTGTATCAGAATCCTTGCTTGAGAAATACAGTCATACTTTAAGAACCGGTGCGTGGTGATGATTTGAAGGGAGTGTGTGTCTCTGTCTGTGTGTGTGTGTGTGTGTGTGTGTGTGTGTGTGTGCGTGCGTGCGTGCGTGCGTGCATGCGTGTGTTGTCACCTGATAATGTCAACAGACAGTACTGTCTTATAGCAACTGGCTAAATGTTAAGGAGGACTAAGCAAAATTGTTTCTACTTTATAATTAATGTTCTCAACTCGCAAAACAACTTTACAATGAATACAATTGTTTGCATTCAATACTTTATTATTGTTATTTTTTTTCTCCAATTTCCATATTTGCAATGCCTGTATTTTGGATTTTTTTGTAGTTCACTTAGAATCCAACATGGAAATAATTAAGTTTGTTATTGGCATTGATTGTTTTAAAATTCAAATGGCACTTACATGCCTGTGTTTTTATTTCTGTAATAAATACGGCTTTTCGCGATTAATCATGATTAATCACAAACAAAAGTGTGATTAATTAGTTATTTTTTTTATCAATCGACAGCATTAATTTTTTTATATATATTAACAGAGCATAGATTTCAACAAATTGTATTGGAGCCAAATAGATGATAGTTTGATCTCCATTATTAAAACTTCAGTGATTTAATAAAACAACGATTAACAAACATGTGACAACAAATAGTTTTTTCTGTTAGATCTGTTTTACAGTAATTTTGAAAAAGAGACTGTCGATATTCATCAAGCAGCTATCTAAATAATTAGCACTATAACAAATGTATTTTTTAATGTTGTGTACTGTCAGAAATTCACTGTATTTATGTAAATATGCTTTTTCTCTGTGAAATAATGTTTTTTGAAGGTGAGGGTAAATGTACCTTTGGTAAATTAATAAAAATTAATATGATGTTTCATTGTGGAGTAGTGTTTTGAATATGGTGATTAATCATGAAATGATGAAACGAAAACGAGATTATTTGTCTAATTATGAAGTGGTCGTCTAATGACGCAATGTGATTGACTGTGAGATAAAAGGGGTGGAGGGAGAGCATTGTGTTACACACTGAGGAAGGCATTGTGCCGAAACGTTTGTGTCACTGAGTCACCCAGAGAATGTAAAAATAAAAACAACACGAAGCAATTATCTGAAGAGTGCGAATCATTACCTCTTTGAACGACAGTAATTTTATTAGACAATCTTTTCATTTAAGTACATCTTTGACATTATGTATACACTACCTGACAAAGTCTTGACGTCAATCCCAGTTGTAAGACCAAATAATAACTTGACTTCTAGTTGATCATTTGAAAAAAGTGGCAGAATGTAGATTTTTCTGATGAATGATCTGTTGAACTGAATCCCAATCATCACAAATACTGCAGAAGACCTATTGGAACCTGCATCTTGGTTTGGGGTTACATTCAGTATGGGGGCATGCCAGAGATCTGCAAAGTGGATGGCAACATCAACAGCTTAAGGTATCAAGACATTTGTGCTGCCCATTACATTACAAACCACAGGAGAGGGCAAATTCTTCAGCAGGAGAGCGCTCCTCCTCATACTTTAGCCTCCACATCAAAGTTCCTGAGAGCAAAGAAGGTCAAGGTGCTCCAGGATTGGCCAGCCCAGTCACCAGACATGAACATTATTGAGCATGTCGGTGTAAGGAGGCATTATCCAAAGAGAGATAAATCCAAAGAATTATTTGTTGTTCCTAAAACCTGTATAGGCAACAAGACTTTTGTCAGGTAGTGTATAGTCTTTCCATTTTATACTTACAGGTTTGTGTATGTATGTATGTATGTATGTATGTATGTATGTATGTATGTATGTATGCATATAGATAGATAGACAGAGAGAGAGACAGACAGACAGACAGACAGATAGACAGATAGACAGATAGATAGATAGATAGATAGATAGATAGATAGATAGATAGATAGATAGATAGATAGATAGATAGATAGATAGACAGATAGACAGATAGTATATATATATATTTTTATATAATTAATAAATTGCTAAAAGTGAATTGTGGCTTGCCATTACAATGTGATAAATTGTCACATGCCCAAATAAATAAATAAATGTACAAATTAAACTATCAATTATTTAAATGCCAAAGTAATAACACCAAAATAACAAAACAAAAAAAAAGAAAAGAAAAAAGATGAAATTATACAATTTAACGTATTTATGGACAGATGGATAGATTAATGAGAATAATACTTAAATCCACATTTAAATGCTCCAAGTAAATCCAAGCATCAAATTACATTGTGCAATATTAAAAACAGATATTAATTTGAATTCATTTTAAGGTGGCATTTGGAGGAAAAAAAACATGATAATTTAAGATAAATTTAAAATGACAGCAAAGGTAATAATATATATATATATATTGATATTAACATGCACAATGTCTAAAACGTATAGCTAATTTAATTACATTTGACACCATCTAAGGCTACTCCTAAATTACTCTTTATAAATAAATTAACAATTAATTATTATTATTATTATTATTATTATTATTATTATTATTATTATTAT
>CAIGQQ010033467.1:4031934-4061498 GCA_903798035.1 Danio albolineatus
TGTGTGTGTGTGTGTGTGTGTGTGTGTGTGTGTGTGTGTGTGTGTGTCTGGCTTGATTTATGGCCAAGCTCAGGCTCAGATGTCACTCAGGATGCAGGTGTGAGTTTGATAAGTCGACCGCATCCACTGTGAAGCCCTCTCATTATCCTCCTTAAAGATTGAGATGGAAGGATGTGAAGGCAGTGAAAGAAAACAAACAGGAAAATCTTCGGAACTTTTTCTTGGCAATAAAAGATTCAGGTTAGAAAGGAGCAGCTACACTGTAATAATTTCCCAGAATTTCACAACCCATTATTGTATTTTTTCACAGTAAATTACATTAGTCTCACTTTACAGGATTTAACGGTTAAATTTGACATAAATTTCATTGTGAAAATAAGGCAGGCATCATGATTACAGCAAATTACTGTATAAATGCCTATATATTATTTGCACAGTAGTTACAGGAGTTCAAACACTTAATATTTTATTCATCATAGAAATGAATACACATTAACTTTTATGCTAGTACAGGCACTTTTTTGATATTTAGAAATATTTACAGAATTATTGTTATTTTGAAGTACCTCACAGTAATTTACTGTGAATTTACATACAGTACCTTACTGTGAAAGTAATGCAATTATTATCCAGTAATTTACTGTGAATTTACATACAGTACCTTACTGTGAAAGTAATGCAATTATTAGCCAGTAATTTACTGTAAATTTAAGAGCAAATATTTTACAGTGTAGTCAACATTAATTCAGTTCTCCATGGTACAATAAAATAATAATAATAAAAAACAATCATTTGAAAATAAACTGTCCTTACTTTGCTTAAATATGTACTGTTTGAAGATTAAACCAAAAAAAAGTGTAGTATATAAAAATGGTCCATATTAATGTACATGATGTTTAGTATAGAAAAAGAAACTCCAATCAAAACTGCATATATTCTGACAATCATTTGCTAACCCTCATGTCCTTCCAACTCATACGCATTCATTTATTCCGCAAAACATGATTATATATTGATATACCTATAACAATCTACACTGGGGTCATGGGATTTCACTTTGACTTTAATATTAAGTTATAAGTCATTTCAATCATAGTTTTATGCCACACTGTACATTGGAACATTGGTGAAACTAAAGAGCTTCAGCCACCAATTATAGCTCATTTAAATAGCATTAAAAAAAGAAACCAGTACAGTTTTCAGGATTTTTTTTTAAACAATATGATCGTTTTAAGGTCATAGCAGTATGGAACTAATCTATTTACTGACAAAGAACTGCTTCAAAAGATAAAGAATCACAGCGGATGTATGTTACTCACTATAGGCTCAATTTAATTTGAATGACTCTTACATAAACTGTTCTTTCTCTCAAGTTACATAACATATATTGCAGAAATAATACACTCTACTGGCAAAAAGTTGGACTAAATGACTGGAAAAAATATTTATGTTTATAAAAGAAAAATATTAAATTCAAATGTTGTTGCTTTAAATGTCAATTTTTTTAACTGCTCTACTAAAACATAAAGACGAACTTCAATAAAAAATGCCAACCAAGTAGCTACACTGTTCTTTGTAGTTGGGAAAAATATTATAATATATAAATTATAACTGTTAGATATTATAATAGCTAGGCTGCTAACTTGGTAATAAATTATATCCACATTTAAATGGATTCAAATCAAACTTTCTCCAGACCTCACGAATCGCACCACCTGAGTAAACAAACTAAAACAACAGGTGTAAAGACAGCCTTTAGAAGTCCAGCTGAAGGATTACTCTCACTCTGAGGAAAGTAAAGTCATAAGTCACATGTCAAAGCCAAATGTGTCAAAGATTTTATTAAAAATGAAAACATCCCTCCTTACAGTCTTTCAAAACAAACAAATCAAGCTACGGAAGCCAGATTCATTTTATACTCTCACTGTCCATTAAAAATAAATAAATAAATAAATAAATAAATAAATAAATATCCATTCATTTTCTTTTCGGCTTAGTCCCTTTATTAATCTGGGGTCATCAGAGCGGAATGAACCGCCAACTTATACAACATGTGTTTTACGCAGCGGATGCCCTTCCAGCTGCAACCCATAACTGGGAAACATCCATACACACACATACCTATACCACGTCTTTGGACTTTTGGAGCACCCGGAGGAAAGCCACGCCAACACAGGGAGAACATTCTGACGAACATTCTTCACACAGAAATGCCAACTGACCCAGCCGAAGCTCGAACCAGCGACCTTCTTGCTGTGAGGCGATTGTCCTACCTACCGAGCCACCGTGAGGCCCAATAAATAAATAAATAAATAAATAAATAAAATGACGTTCATTTATTTTTGTGCAATTTATTTTAAGTAAATGAATGACATTAATTGACTTATTTATCTGACAATTCTCTTGCTTTAGTCAGTTTATAAATGCACTTGAAAAATGTCAGATTTGCAAGATGAAAATTCACAAATTAAAGAAAAAAAATCTTGATCAAAACATATAAAACTAGGTATGCAAGATGAAAAATCAGAATGTATCTTGTAATTTTGACCTTTTTCCCCTCGGAAAAAGTGAGTAAGAAAAGTCACTGTTGTAAGATGCAAATCAGACTCTCGTGAAATGTCATAATAGTCCAATTGCAAGAAAAAAAGTGAAAATAAATAAATTAATAAAAATCTAGATCAAAATTTAGATATGTAAACTGTGAAATCTGGGAAGGAAAAAGCAGTAGTGAGTTCAGGAGTGCAGCTGGAGGAAGGAGGTTGGGGGGCGGGTGATGGGGAGAGTTATGACCCATGCTGTTTTGGGGCCCCCAGAGTTAAAATAATTGTATTATTTTATTTGATATAGTTAAAAACATGGCTAAAAACACAATAGAACAGTTATTATTAGTAACAATACACTTTATATCTGTCATTTCTGCCCTTTTTAAGTCCAATTTGCAACACAAAAATCTAAACTGTGATACACAAACTTGCTACTAGGGCTGTGCAATATGAACAAAATAATCATATTGCGATTTCTTGAATGAATATTGTGATTTGCAATTTTATATGCGATTTTGGAAACTGTTTTTGCTTTTTCAAACAAGCTACATACATGCATTCTAAATGTATTCAGTGCACAAGAAGTGCACAACAAAACATTTCACAATGAAATAACATAATAACATAATAAGTTTAATAAATAAAACTGTAGTAAAATTGTCATTAAAACAGACAACATAAAATAAATTAAGATGAATTATCCTCAACTCTAGTTAAAAACATACTGTTCACAGTAGTACTAACTGCTTGATAAACAAAACTGTAATAAATTGTCTTAAAAACAGACAACATGAAAAAATAAAGATGAACTAACCTCAATTCTAGTCAGAACAATAAATAAAAACTAAAGTAAATCAAAACCACCTATTCGGTTCTCCCGCTCAACTTTGTTACAACTTACACAACTTATAAAAAAACATCCCATAATGTAAATAAGTTCTCAATTAATAAGAATATGTCAATAACTCAATTTTGACAAAAAATACCAGATAGAACCTTATAATTCTAAGGTGACGAAACAATTAATAAAGTTTATGTATTTATTTAAACATATGGTGGAAATGAGCTTCTATTTAAGACAACTTGAAAACTGAAGTGACTAAGTTTAGAAGAACAATGGTACAGGACTACCAGAGTTTCTGTCTATTTCTCCCTCCGCCCTTCACCAGTCAGCTTTAACAATAGGAAAAAGGCAACACACTACTGAACGTGTCACAATGGCCTTTTCCTGCAAAGTATTGTACATCTCGTCAGCTCAGCCGATGAATTGTGACATTAGAGATCACATTTCAGAGATCACGATCCACAGAAACACACAAGTGACATTATGACATGATATTCTCCGAGCCATGCATGTAACATCAGACAACATGAAAAAACTATTTAAAAATGATGAAGATTGTGCTGAATAATCTTTTTTTTTTTTTTTTTTTTGCATCTTCGCATAACCATGAAGGACAGACAAACTGTTTAATGCCAGTGATCTGTAAGATATTTGGCACGGATGAGAGCTGGAAAGTCTCTGCCGTGCCCGTGACTGCATCCTTCATGCTTTCTGGAGTATGAAATGACACTTTAGCCTCAGTTGGAATAAAGCAAAAAGCAGGAGATGAGTTTGATAACCTTTAACTACTGGCATCACGGATCAAGACTTTGCTCATGTTCAGAGCCTTTTTTAACCTTCCAAATTACTATTTTCCAATTTATGCAGCGTATGGCCTTTACATCTGTCAGTAAAACTTTACAATAAGGTTTCCTTTGCATCATTAAACACATTTAGATAGCTAAAGATCGAGAGTTATATCTGTTCAAATCACTCAAAGAGATGAAGAATGAAAATTTCCTCATCATTTACGCTAAACATGAATTTCTTTCTTCTGTTGAACACAAAGGACGATATTCTGAAGAATTTTGAAGGAATAAACACATCCGTTGGCATTTAGAGAATAAAAAAAATACTATGAAAGTCAATGGCTGCTTGTTTCCAACATTCTTCAGAATATCTTTCTCATGACAGCTTTAAACAAGTGGAGGATGAGTAAATAATTTTTGAGCTGTGTGAAATAACAAGAATGTTAATGCATTTGACTCTTATCCAAAGTCAGTTATATACTGCATATTTATACATTTAATCAGCAAACTTTCTTGAAATCATTTACCCATACATTTATTATGAGCTTCCTCTACTACTCGTAGGAAAATAAACATCAATTAACATCAGAAGGTACGCTGAAAGATACATAATACCTTGTAGATATGTATAATCAGTGTATGAAAAGCATACTACATTATTTAATTATTCATTCATTCATTTTCCTTCAACTTAGTCCCTTATTTATCAGGGTTCACCACAGAGGAATTAACCACCAACTATTTCTCTTTATATGTTTTATACGCAGCGGTGGCCCTTCCAGCCACATGCCTGTACTGGGAAATGCATTACGGTTGGGTGATGTCGACCAATTTGGCATCGTATGATGTCTAATGTGAAACATCACGATGGATGATGGACGATGGCATCGTCATCTTAGGCGGCGGTGAATTAATTATTTATGAATAATTCATTCATAACAAATGAATTATTTGTAGCCTACCGTTTCAACTACCTGACCAGCATGCTCTTTGTTTAACCCACAACTAAATCATAAATAAATAAAGAGAAGTTACACACAAAATACCACTTGTCAATCACTTTTGGCATGAATAGGAAGAGTGACCTCTGTTGTTATAATGGCGTCGACAAACTTGGTTGGTAAAACAGGTGCACAACCAACAGGAACCAAGCAACAGTATCTGAGGTTTACGCTAACATTACTAATTACAAGCGTGAAAGTGAAGGTCTGAAGTAGTGTACTGACACTGTGACATGTTACCTGAAAGATTCAAAAGACTGAAGTCGTTAGATAGAGACAAGATGAATTAAATATCACATTTAACAACTATAGTGAGACACGATCCAGCGGTACATCCTTGATAAACTGTCTGACGTGCACTGCTCTCTGGTGTTTTGTGATCTGGAGCTTAGACCTGAGCATATGCTAAAGCATTCATTCATTCATGCCTTTTCCTTCAGTCCCTTTAATCACCAGGCCACATGGACCGCCAACTTATCCAGCATATGTTTTATATAGCAGATGACTTTCCAGCCGCAACCCAGTACTGGAGAACATCCATACACTTTCACATGCACACACATACACTTCGGACAATTTAGCTTATTTAATTTACCTATACCACAAGTCTTTGGACTTTTGGGGGAAACCGGAGCACCCAGAGGAAACACACGCCTACATGGGGAGAACATGCAAACTCGACACAGAAATGTTAACTGACCCAGCCGGTACTCAAATCAGTGAACTTCTTGCTCCGAAACAACAGTGCTAACCACTGAGCCATTGCGTCGCCCCATGTAAAAAGCAGTTCTTTTTTTATTTAATTTAGTTTATTTCAGTTAAATGAATGCTGAATTTGTGCTTTTGTTCTGAGTCCAGAATATTAATTCAGGTCCATCACTACATATTTCCTCTTGATGTGCATTCCACGCCAGGAAGAGCTGCGTTTGGCTTCAATCCTAAAACGCGTAACGCTCCTCACACGTCCTCTATGTTTGTTTTGAACAACCTAATACTATAGGTCCAATCCAGACACACGTTTACCATGCTTCAAGACTAAATGAAGTTTTTAATGGAGATGTGCCAGAAAAAAAAATGAAGGTTAACGCAAGACTAAAATAACAGCCGTCTGGACGAGCTTTCCTGTTATGCTAATGTTGCTCTTTTTCGTTAAAATAGCCACTCCTGATTATATTAACCTGAACATTCTGGTTCTACAGCACGGTCAGATCTTTAATCACGCCTGACACACTGGACAGGTCTCCAAACCTGATTAGCGCTCGCGGTTTTGACTCATCCTTCAGAAAAGGTTATTTTGGTCATTTCGCACAATGATAATTTAGCTCTTCTGGCAGGTTAGGCCTCTGTGTGGCGTCTGGATCTCTCACGGCTCAGGTGCTCGAGAGCGGAGAGATGATGACCATCTGCAAAGACTTCAAAAACACTGCCATCTGCTTCAGATTACCAAAACTAACCAATAAACCAGCCAGAGAGACAGAGAGAGAGAGAGGTGGCATGAGTACAGCGCTCATCAATCACTTTCACTTCTTCTCTGAACTCAAAAAAAAATTTCTTGTGGCAGCAGATGCTCTGGAAAACACAATACTGCTTGCCTTATTAGGTTATATTGTAGTTATTTCAGAAAAGAAAAATACTCCTAAACAAACTCTGCTTTGAAAAACACAATTATTGCTTTCCTTATTAGGTTATATGGTAGTTCTTTCAGCAAACCCCCCCCCAAAAAATCCCAAACAAACTCACCTTTCAAAAACATGATTCCCATTCTCGTTGGCACCAAGGTTATTTTAGTAAACAAAGAACTTAAAATAAGACTAAAACTATTAGTCAAAAACTATTTTCGTTAATTGAAAAAAACCCAAAAAAAACAATAAATATAAGAAAGCTAAAACTAAACGAAACTAACAATAGCAACAAAATAAACTGAAATAAAATAATAATAAGCAAAAATAAATAATCATTTTCAGAATCCATAAGGACTCGTTCTGTGGTGAAAAATCTGATGTGTTCTGTCAATTTTTTTTTTTTTAATAAAAAAATAAATAAATAAATAAATAAATAAATAAAATAAAATTTAAAAAAATCGGGCAGGGTTTAATTCAGTATACAGTATGATCTTTAATATGAAGAAGTTTGTCTGAATTATTCATAACTTTTACTTTTACTCATTGAATTTGTATTGTTTTGGATTCATTAAAAGTATTTCATTGTTATTTCTAAGTTTGCACAAGACTTGATGTAAGCTGTGAAAACACTACATTTTTCTTTGGTCGACACTTAACATTTTCTGTTTACTCTGGTAAATATAACTAAAATGACTGGAACAAAAATTTAAAACCAAATATATAAAAACTAAATAGACATGTGTTTACATACTATAGGGCTGGGCAATTGATCGAAAAATAATCAAAATCGACAATGAAATCCTATAATCTATCAAATTTTTCCAAGTCAAATAATCCAATTACTTTCCCTAATGTGTGTTGAGTCCCGTGACCCCACTTTGTTTATACTTCTGCATCAAGCACAAGCTTATAGAACAGCGCAGCCTTCATTTGGTCTATACCCCTCACCGTGGCTGACAGCAACACTTATGCGCACCTCACAAAAATGTAGCTACACGTTGTGACGACGCGTAGAGCAAGCTTTATGATTAGTCGGCTTAAAAGGTGAGCGTGGCCAGCAAGGAGAGCAACAAGCCTATTGAAGTGAGTGTTAACAAGTGTGTCCAGTCTTAGTTTTGTGTTAAATAATTATTAAAGTTGCTGCACGTCCGCTGATTCCCATCTCTGAATGAGCGAGTTTTAGCTGCCTGTACATTAAAATTGAATTCAGAAAAAACAAAACACTCACGAAGAAACCCGACAGACTTACTGCCAGTTAGCGTTTTAGAAGTGTTATTACAGAGCAACACAAACAGCATGCAAACGCATGAATGCAGGACTACGTGCAAGGCGTGCAGTTAAGGCTGATTTATACTTCTGCATCAACTTTAAAGCCACATCTGATCTCTGGTGAAGCCTTACTTTGTACTACACAGACGATGACTGTAAGCTGCGTTATAGATGCTTTGAGACAACATATTTTCCATTACATTAAAATTCTTATCTACATTAAGGCGACATTTTGTTTTCAAAAGTGCAAGTTATTTATTTACATTTTTTTTAAAAGGAAAAAACTGACTGTTGGTTTCAGGCAACGTGTGTTATAATTTCAGTTGTTCAACGCTGATGTTCAATAAAAAAAATCATAGATCATTTCCTTCAATTATTTTAAAATCAAGCAATGCACCCCTTATTCAAAGTGAGCCTTTTTACTGTACAAAACTTGTCTGTGAATTATAAGGGCAAAAAAATAATAATAAAATAATCGTTCATTAATCATAATTGAGTTAAATTGTTCAACTAATCGAGATTTTGATTTCAGGCCAAATCACTCAGCCCGAATAAAAACTAAACCAAACAATTTATGAATGAACTAAAAGTAAACTGAAAAGCAAAATAGAGTCAAAATAAAAGCTAATTTAAAAATGGAAAACTACTACAAACATGGTTGGCGCTGAATGCACTATTGTTTTAAATCCATGGAAACCACAAAAAGCAATATACCTCTCAGTCTGCTTAGGCTCATATTTGTCCCAGCGAAGGTTCTCTCAACACTCACTCAACAAATGGCTGTTATGGTGCCATTTCAGGTGCATTAATGGAAATGAAAACATCTGTTCGCTCTCAGATGTTAATTAGCGGTGATAAATCACCAGTTAGTGAGCCGTTTCGAGATGAGACGTCTCATTCGACCAACTCCGCAGTCATCAGAGTCGTCACTTACTGACTGTCACTCCAGAGGTGATACTTTGTGTAATGAGTCGACTAAGTTCATCAAAATGCCCCTAAAACAGAAACTAATGTGCTAAATTTGTCAGCTGTTACAGTTAAAGGGATAGTTCACCCAAAAATGAACATTTACTCAACATTTAAATGCTTTTAAACTTCTGTTGAACACAAAACAAGATATTCTAAAAAATGTTGGATGGGCGAGCAGTCATTGATATCCAGCAACAACAAAAAAACAATACTACGGGAGTCAATCGCTGTGTTTTTACAACATTTTCAACAGAAGAAAGAAACTCAAACATGTTTGTAACAGGTGGGGATGATTTTTGGGTGAACTATTCCAATAATGTGGATTTGTGTCTTGCTAAACTTGAACTGGTATTTAAGTTCTTTGAATGCACTATAACAAATTTGGGGTTCCACACAATTCATGCATACTGTCCCAACACAAATGGATTAAGTTAACTTAACACTTTTAACAAATTTATGTGGATTGAACACAGAAAAATTAAGTTGTCCCAATGAAATATCAAGAATTGTGTTGTTTCAGCTCATTTTAAATAAGTAGGTTGAACAAACGAAAAAATAGTTTCGCCATTGTCTCTCATTGTGACCTAATCCAGCAACATGAGTTCCAGTAAACCAAATTTCATGGTATCAATGGTAAAGAGGAAACTCTAGGCTTTAAGATGATATCCTATTCAAGATATGACTGTTTGAATTATGGTTGTCTGACCTCTTTTTTCAATTGAAAACCTACGGAAGTCCTAAGAGGCCATGCATTAAATTACTTTTTTCTCTCTTGTTATGTCGTGATCACGACTTAATTATCTCGTGATCTCGACATATCAACTATTTTTCTCGTGATCTCGACATAATAAAAAGTTATGTCATGTCATGATCACGACTTATTTTTTTGTATTTATACATTTATGTGTTTATTATTATTATTATTATTATTTTGTTTTTTTTGCCCTTTTTTGCTGATATCCTCTAAAATACATTGCATTTAAAAGCATTGAATTGTACATTTATACAAATTCTATTAAACCAGGCTGAAGCTGAAATTATTTTTACATATTTGTTTGAATAATATTTTTAAAAGGTTCACTTACAGCGGTGCTACGTTTAACGTGTTAAAAATTGCAAAACTGAGATTCCAACAGAAAAATATTAGGATGAAATAAATCTCATATTTAGTGAGAGAGGCAATAGACAGGCCGTTCAACATTTTCGTCATCTGTATGATTCTCATTCACAATGTATCACAGTATTGAATCTTTCTGAAGCGATCTGCTAGCTTGTTTACACAGAGTAAGACTGACAAGAGGATGGCTGGACCAATCGTGTGCCTGTCAGTTGAAATGGGACTTCCCTTTGACAAATGATCAGCATGTCACTGTTTGTGTACATTTCTAAGCTTTTAGATTGGTTTCATACAATGTTTAACACCACATTTGGAGAGCAGAGATATTGACGTTTCACAAAATGTGTAATACATAAGAAACACCAACACTATCTCATAACAATTTGTAACTTTTTGATTTAGTGGCTAGATATGAATTTGTAAGATCTCACTTGTACATTTTAGCATAATTTGCTTGTCTCCCATTAACGGTCCCAAATACTGATGGCGGGAGTAAAGACAAGCAAAAAGGACAACTGCAAATAAGAATCAGAATATCTGCTGAGGTTTTTAGTCACTCATACTGTTTTAAAGTCTAAGGCCCGTTTACACTAGTGCATTTTCGTTTTAAAACGCGTAAGTTTTGCTACAGTTACGCCATCCGTCCACACTACGCCGAAGTTTTCGAGGTGCGAAAACGGAGCGTTTTGAAAGCGCTGGAGAGGCCGTTTTCATTCTAAAACGCTGCTGCCTCGTCTCAGTGTAGATGGAGGAAACCGGAGACCTTTGAAAACTGAGGCGTGGCTGCTGAGATTCACTACGTGATTGGGGCTTTGGGTCATTGCGTATCCTTTCCTTATTCGTCAAGCGCACATGGCTATGACATCACCGGCAGACGGCAGACCAGCATTCACTGTAAACACTGTATTTTCGATAGCCATGGATGTTTTATATTCATTTGTTACTTTAAGTAACAACTCAACCTCGTCGTCTGTCCACAAAAAGAACTCTCTTGCTTTCTTTACCATCGTGTTCATCGCTCAACCAGCGTTTGTTGACTAACAATAACCAAATGCCGAGCGAGACACGTGCTTCCTGTTTATACTTGAACGTGCATGCCGAGAGTGCACGAATGGTGCGCGAATGGTCAGGTGATATACGTTTCTGGTGGAGGGAGATCTGTTGAGAGACGCTGGGTGAGACGCTAGAGTGGACGCGGAACCTTTTCATGCTAAAACGCCGTTTTAAAACTAAAACGCACTAGTGTAAACGGGGCCTAAATGTGTGCACTTAGAATGCCAGAATTAGGTCTAGTTAGATCAGAAAACCTGTTTATTTCAGAATGATCATTGCATAAATAATTTACATATTTTTAAAAAAGTTCATAAAAATAGCATTTCTCCAAGGATGTTTTTCATATTGCATATTTTCCAAGTTTAATGCTGAATGTATTACTCATTGTTTGTCGTCAGCTAATGCATAATGTGTGTTTTAGTCAGACCAAGATACAAGTTAAAGCCTGCAAGAAAACAAACACTCTACTAAAAGAAACGAGGAACTATGAAAAGTCAAGGACAAAAACAAAATGAATTTAAGCAAATTTAATAACTCACTATGAACATAATTGGATAATCTAATACAAAGACGTAATAGTCTGAATTAAATTAATATAAATCATCAAAGCTGCGGGACATTGTCTGCGACTAATGAAAGCAGCTCTTTTAATGCGTTCCCTGCCAGTAGGTAACGTTTACCTGATTATACAATCACGCTGAGTGTTTCTTCTGGCGCTGTTAGCTCTCGTTTACTCAGCTGGGGTTATTCGCTTATGTAACATTCATGCAAATTCCAGAACACAGAGGATTTCAAGTAATTAGCCTTTTTTACAGGGACTTTTTTGGAGGCGTTCCTCAATAAAACAGAGCAGGCCTTTGTTTCTTTGAGCTATTAACAAAAAAAGATTAAATGTAATTTACCTTCTCATTATTTGTTTAGAATGTTATGCATGCATCCACACACATATATAGCTGGTTTGCAAGGACTCTCCATAGATATAATGTATTTTACTGTAAAAAAAAAAAAAGAAAATCTTATTATATGGCTCTATTCTACCACTACCCCTAAAACCTTCATAGGAAACCTAAGGGAAATTTTAAATGGGTCATTATACAAATCTGTGTCCTCGTAAACCACATAAACAAGTACAGCCACATAAATAAGTAAACACACAATGATAAACACCTATACTCACCGGACACTTTATTAGGTACACTTGTTCAACTGCTTGTTAACGCAAATTTCTAATCAGCCAATCACATGACAGCAACTCAAAGCATGTAGGCATAGGCTGTTTCTCAATTCCAAGAATGCAGAGACTGGACTTGTGTTCTTGTGGAGACCAGTCTTGCCAGGTCACATTGGAAGAACGAACTCGGGAGACCGCGAGGACAGAGAACGCGTCCTGTGAGAAATGAGATGCTGCGTTCTTCCTGATGGTCACATGACCCTCACGCATCTTTAACCGAAAATTATTTAAAAATTACAGCATCCATACAATAATAAAAAAATTTCCCCCGTTTCACAATATACACTTTGCATGAAGACCTTACAAATATATGCTGTTTACTGTCACTGAACTTCAATAATAAATCTATATAAAATGCTGCGCTTCCCACCTCCAGTCACAATGAATTCTGGCACTTTCAGAACGAGTTCGGTGCTCAAGTCTGCATCAGTGCATCCTCGATACCAAGAACACATCCGGGAGCTTTCATGTGTCCTCCGTTCTTGCGGTCTTGAGTATTGGAACTGAACTTTGGCAGCTGATGATGATGTTACACGAGAACACGAGGACGCAAGACCATATTGAGAAACAGCCAGAGTCAAGACGATCTGCTGCAGTTCAAACCGAGCATCAGAATGGGGAAGAAAGATGATTAAAGTCACTTTGAACGTGGCATGGTTGTTGGTGCCAAATGGGCTGGTCTGAGTACTTCAGAAATTGCTGATCTACTGGGATTTTCACGCACAACCATCTCCAGAGTTTACAGAGAATGGTCTGAAAAAGAGAAAATATCCAGTGTGCGGCAGTTCTGTGGGCACTAATGCCTTGTTGATGCCAGAGGTCAGAGGAGAATGGCCAGACTGGTTTGAGCTGATAGAAAGGCAACAGTGACTCAAATAACCACTGTTACAACCGAGCTCAGACTGGTTTCTTGAAAATGACAACCCAAATGGCCACCACAGTCACCAGATCTCAATTCAACAGAGCACCTTTGGGATGCAGTGGAACGATAGATTCGCATCATGGATGTGCAGCAACTGCTTAATGGTAGCAATATGGAACAAAATCTTTGAGGAGTATTTCCAGTTTCCAGTTCGAGTAAGGATTAAGGCAGTTCTGAAGGCAAAAGGGGGTCCAACACGATGCTAGTTAGGTGTACCTAATAAAGTGGCCGGTGAGTGTATATTTATATGCTTGTATTTATCTTAGCTCGGTCCATCAAAAATCTATGTAAGATATTAAAAAACTAACAAAAGAGATTCAGATCTAGAGTAGTACAAGGCACATTAACTAAGAGGATGTGGATGCATGGACATGTGCGAAGGTGTTTTATGGACTGGGCTGCTTTCCTGGACTCAATAGTGCAGTTTTATGGGTAATCTGTGGTTTGGAACTTGAAATAAAACGCCTGGACAAAAAGTCTTGACCCTAATCAGCTGACTAACAATACATCCAGGGTTCAGCGCGCCTTTTGCAGTCTGATTTCATTACGCTGACAACATATGAATGCACCTATTCATGCAGTCTCATGCGATACTCAAGTCTACAGGATCAAATCATCAAACATAATCAGAATAAATCAGGAGTAGAGAAAAAAAAAAAAAAAGAGGATAAAAAGGGAATCATGGGATGAGGTTTAAAATAAGAAATGTTGACAATCTACTGTACGAGAATTGTTGGGATTGAGAGACACCACCAGCCAGTCCAGTTTAGATCAGCGTCTGCCAGAGATTTCAGATGACTAGGAAACATGTGGATAAAATGACCTCATATGACAACAACTCTAAAACAAACTTTTTAAGCGTTAAAAATATTTTTTCTTATATTATAGTCATGATCATAGACTGTAATCATCACATTTATCGTGTATACATCTTGCTTGAATACTCCCGTGACCTGTGACCTATTAATGGGCCATGAAAAAAACAAACCCTGTGAAACATGGAAACTAACACATACAACCCGTGTGTGGTCTCACCCTGTCATTGGGTCACAGCTTGGAAGGTCTGCCTAGCTTTTTATAAGGTGTGATTATGCAAAATAGAATTAATTCTTTTTTACCATTAGAGGCTGGCTATATGCACACACTGTTGCAACACAACTGTGTTTAAAACCCTGATTTTTGCATAACAGGTCCCCTTTATTTGCAAAGTAGAATCATACAGTACTTCATTCCCACCATCATAAATCAATCCACATTTCGGGGGCTGAAATAAACCTTCATCAGAAAACGCATCTTTAAATAAAACATCCCACATACAAATACCATGGTAATTAATAATAGATACTACAGTGTTTTTGAACCATACTGCACCAAAGTACTTGTATTAATCTGTTGTGGTAATTCTAGTTGCTGCAGTATTACAATAGCAAACAAATTAATTACCAAATGCACTGCGTTTTCTACAACTATCAGGGTTCATACACATTTTTACAACTAAAATTCAATGACTTTTCCGTGACTTTTAAATAAATTTTCATGACCTAATGTTTCATGTAATGTTTACATATACATGGTTAATAAGAAAAACGATGCATGTTTAAAGCTATTACAGATCATATAACATGCAACAATATGTTTAGTTTAAATTAGTCTTTATATCTATGTAAAATGTATTTAGATGATGCTCACACAGCACTAATAATTTGAGAGCATGTGTTTGACCATGAACAGAAAAGAAGACAACTAACCTATGTTTAAGAATACGGATACAGTATTTGTTAAACTAATTTCCATGACTTTTCCATGTTTTTCATGACTGTATGAACCCTGAACTATAATTTTATTATACCAGAGTACACCACAATTCACTGCAGTAAAAACTAAACTATACTGTACATTTTATCTGTTCAATAAAGTCACCACTACAGTATGACGTAGCATTAATTATCAAAATGTTGTAAATAGACTATATACACTATATGCAGTATGCTGTATATATGTATAATATGCATTAACAGTATTTACTATCATAGTGTACATTTTTCATGTAGGATTGTTTGACATTCAATACAATGTGCATTATTAATAAACCCACACGGGAAATCTGATATATCGCTATAAACATACATACAATTATAGATAAGATAATATATGCATATTTGTGATTTGTGACAATAAGCACTGTATGAAAATGTATTAATATATGACAGCCTTCATATATATTTTAATAAATCCAACCATGAACTTGTAGGCCTACGTTTTGTGATTTATTTCCATAAATCAGAAATCTTTATGGGAAATTGCATCAGTAGCATATATATCATATCACATCCTGCATTAATACAGAATCAAAAACATTTCTGTGCACGAACTATTTTAATATTTTCCGTGCAATCGCTATTTGGATTATACCGCAATACAAGGCCTGCATACATCAACCAAAAACACAATAATTCCTCAAATGAAGAGATTTACCTTTATTTTGCGTCACGTTCAGCCTACATTCCCGTGATGTTTTGGTATCAGATGATCTATCCTTCACTTCAGGTCGGAGTTCCTGTAGCTGCTCCACATGTTGAACGCCGAAATCATTAATTAACGTTACTTCCCTCAGGTGGCGAGTGTGAGGTTTGTGAGCCACAAAAGACTTGAACATGGAAACTCTGCACATTTAAAATTGTTAAAATTGCTTTTGAACTTTGGTATTTTTTGTTTACAATAATAAAAAATATATTTAGCAAGTTTTGTTGTTGTTTTTTTTCTGTTGGTCTTGGCTTAGGCTTGTCATATATATATACACCAGTAGGTGGCCTGTTCCTGTTTTAAGGATTCACTGAATCATTCATGAAATGATTCGTTCAAAACGGATTCATTTAGAAATCAAGCATTATGAATGGAAATTAATCATGTTAAATAGGCTATAACACAGACAATATTAATTGTGAAATGTCTAAAAGCTTACTAATTTACTTTTTGTTTGTTGAACTGTTAAATAAAATTAAAAATAAATAAATAAAAATAAATCACACTCCACTATTTAATTCATTCACTCAGGCAAAGTTGGTAACAAGACAACATTAAAACACCAATTAAAATATTATCATAGGCAAATATTGCAAATAATCATATGATAAATATCACAAACTAATAGTTTTAAGAATCAATGTGTTATGACTGACCAGGAGGATGGAGGCAAAAAGGTGTCACAGAAGCCGTTGGTGAAAGTGAAGTGTGATTTATTTGATACAAAGTGCAGAAGAAAAAAAATCCAGCAAAAAGGTGAAAGTGACAAAATAACAATAAAGAAAAATAAACTATACAATATTTACAGGTTTGTTCAGTTAAATCAAGCCAATGACCTGAACAAAACTCAATTGATTATATATTCTCTCACACCACACAACCTACTCCTACAACTTCCCATGCAAAGTGAAGGTTTGGGGCCATTTTATATCATTGGCCCCGCCCATGGGTTAAACCATTATTCAGGTTGTAGGTTAACATGTAGAGAAAACAAATACATAAAAAGACATTTAACAAAAGTATAAATGATTGCAAGTAAATAAATGTGCACACAAAACTCAAAATACAACACAACATACAACCAATACAATTATAAACAACAGAACAGTGATTTTGACTAAGGGTCGTGACACTGATGATGTCATAAAAAATGGCTGCTCTGTAGTAAGGCGGGAAAAGACTGTATAAATGTCTTTGCTTGTAATCTGAACAGGTTTGGTGTTGAGGGATGGAAACCGGTAAGTGTATGTAATCTTTCTATGTTTGGTTAATAAATTATGTTTAAAAGATAACGTGTCTGTGGTTATTTCAGTGTGAATGGGAAGATGATATGGGTTATTGTTTTAAATAAAATTGAGATATTTACATAAACACAATGCTAAACTTGGACAAAAAAAAAAACTATACACATTACACAAACACACACAATACAGATAACACAACAAAGATCCATGTATAAATTGTTTTGTGATATGTGTGTGTGTGTGTCAGTCACAGTGTCTCTGGTTCTACACTGTGACACAATGAATACAATGTTGTGCCTATAAATTGCCTGGAATTTCATTCATTCATTTTCTTTTCGGCTTAGTCCCTTTATTAATCCGGGGTCGCCACAGCGGAATGAACCGCCAACTTATCCGGCATTTGTTTTACGCAGCGGATGCCCTTCCAGCCACAACCCATCTCTGGGAAACACATCCATACATTCTCATTCACACATACACTATGGACAATTTAGCTTACCCAATTCACCTGTACCGCATGTCTTTGGACTGTGGGGGAAACCGGAGCACCCGGAGGAAACCCACGCAACCACGGGGAGAACATGCAAACTCCACACAGAAATGCCAACTGGCCCAACCGGGACCTGCCCCAACCGGGGATCGAACCAGCGACCTTCTTGCTGTGAGGCGAACGTGCTACTCACGCGCCACCGTGGCGCCTGCCTGGAATTTACTAAAATCAAATATATCAAAGTAAATTAGATAAAATGTATACAAATTGCAGTAAACAATTGTCAGTCAACCAGGAAAAAGATGCTGATTTGGTCATTCTGGGTCAGTTTTTTAGGCAGGGTTGCTACACCCTCAATCATTAATAGACATAGAAATGGTGGAAGCAAGAAGACTGCATGAGGAAGAGAGGTAAAGGATCTTGTACAAAACAGAATCTGACACCAGTTCTGTGGTGTTCTTCAGAAACATGCTACCAGTCGATGTGCTTTTAATTCCTGTGCAGAGCTGAATCTGATCTCTGTCTGGCCTAAAGTGAATGAGTGAGAGTGGAGAGTATCAGTGATCAATAGAGCTCAAATACACACTCACTCAGTGCTGTTTACTAAATGACACTCTAACACCTGTCACAGGAAACAGTCTGTTACTAATCTGTGTGTTAGTGTAGTGATTTAGTACTTATTTAAATGTAGTTTTGTCACCATATATGAAATAAAAATGACTGTCAAACCCAATGTGCTTTTGGACTTTATCTTCTGTACAAGAGCTCTCTCTCTAGTTTTGGCAAAGAGAAACTGGAATAGTTCTGATTCTGCTTTAAAGCCTGTTGAAAGCTCAGAGAACAAAAGAGTGTCTAAGAGCAATTAGTTGTTTTCTGCTCTACTGTATTGTCTTCAAGAAGCAGGAAGATAAAATGCATATGATATTGTGATTGTATTAAATAATCAGCATAGGAAATGGCTTACTTAGGACAGTAAATGTTTGAACGGAATTATCGCTGACATGCACCGAGAGGATCATTGTGGTTTCCACAGCGCAGCTCTGAAAAACAGCCAAAATCTTGTCATACTGTACTAGTGTGCAGCTCTGTTACGCAAGGGAACATTCCTATAGTTTAATATGGGACACAGTTTACGCACAACACAAAGCTTGTTGGAAGATAATGTCATTTTTTTTTTCTCATTATGTTTGGTGCCAATACAGTCTCACTGCAAATCATTGATTCGTTCATTTTCCTTGGGTTTAGACATATTTTCAACAATACTGACTTAATTGGAATGGAAATTGAGATGCAAATTAAGCAACTACACAAAAAAGTTTAAATGTTACATTGTAAAACGCAATAAATTAAGCTAACTCAAACCATTTGCACTGTAAAAAATATATATGATCAATTAGTCCTGACAGCATGTTTTGCATCATTGTAACTTATTAATCTAAGTTAATCATGTTCTGACTTAATTTTATAAGTTCAATGTAATCCTAAAGTTAATTTGATTCAACTTAAATTGAAGGCAACTAGGAGTTTTTACAGTATGAAGAAACCGATTGCAACAAACCATTTTCAAGTTCAAAAACTAATTCTAATGAGTCCTGTGAACTTAATCCATTTGAGTAAACGAAGCAATTTGTGCACAGTAAAACGCAATAAATAAAGAACTCAAACCAACTGCGCACTGTAAAACCAAACAAGTTAAGGAAACTTGAGGCAGGGGTGGGCAAACTCGGTCCTGGTGGGCCGGTGTCCTGCACAGTTTAGCTCCAACGCTAATCAAACACACCTGAACGTGCTAATCAGTGTCTTCAAGATCACTAGAAATCTATAAGCAGGTGTTTGATTAGAGTTGGAGCTAAACTGTGCAGGACACCGGCCCTCCAGGATCAAGTTTACCCACCCATGGTTTGAGGAAACTGATTGTTACAAACCATTTAAAGAGTTAAAAAAACTATAATCTATCTGAGTTCAAAACTCTTTTCAAATGAGTAGTATTAACTTTCAGTACATTTTTGAGTTAACTACACTCCTTTCATTTGATAAAGTTGACTTGGGTTTTACAGTGTATCTGCCAATGTTTATATGTGGATTTAAATATTTCCCATGCTAATACAGCAAATTGCTAAAACCCTTTCAACAGTGTTGACTCGAGTTAAATAAATGTTAATATGCAACTGACCATGCTAACAGTAACATGCTAATTGCTAAAATGCTCTCTGGCAACGCGAGAGATGTGGATTAGAATGGAATTAACTTACACTCTAAAACAGAGGTGCCCAAAGTTGGCCTATGGTAACTTTTGGTTTGGCCCGCCATGCCATCTGAACAGGGAAAACGATAGGGAGTCGGTTGGGGGCGAATGCGTTCGACAGAGATGTCAATTCGAATTGGATGTAACCTTTTGTTTCTTTGTTTAATTGAGGAGCTACAAAACAGCCAACTAAAATGAAATGTTTCATTCATTAGACTTTAACAGTACTGTCACTTCCAGATGCACAAGACATCGGCGAGCAAATCAAGGCAAAGGCAGCAGCAGCTCAACTACCATATCCCGCATTGAATTCCATTGTGTTATAGACCATTTCAATGTGGGGATGTCATTGGCCCATGAACGTTTCCTGCTTGTTATTAAACTATTTCATGACTGTAACAAGAGGCAATTCAACCATAACCTAATTCAAAACAGCTATCATAAGATGATTTATCAATACGTGGCTCTTTTTGGATATTCGGAAGCTCATTCATTCATTCATTCATTCATTCATTCATTTTGGGCTTAGTCCCTTTATTAATCCGGGGTCCCCACAGCGGAATGAACCGCCAACTTATCCAGCATTTGTTTTACGCAGCAGATGCCCTTCCAGCCACAACCTACAGTATCTCTGGGAAACATCCATACATTCTCATTCACACACATACACTATGGAAAATTTAGCTTACCCAATTCACCTGTACCGCATATCTTTGGACTGTGGGGGAAAGGAGAAGGAAACCCACCCGAACACGGGGAGAACTCCACGGGCAGAAATGCCAACTGACCCAGCCGAGACTCGAACCACCGACCTTCTTGCTGTGAGGTGACAGCACTACCTACTGCGCCACCGTGTCGCCTCATTTTCGGAAGCTATAGAAATTTTAAAAATGTTAAACAGGAAATACATTAGGACCATTGTTTTTGTTTACATCTCTTATAATGGTCTATAAACGGATTGTTTTTACTATAATAAGTTCATTATAAAATGTAAAAAATTATACTGCATGTTTTAAAACAACTTTTTCTAGTTATTTTTAAATAATGCGCACATAAATTAGAAATCACCCATGGCAAATTTAATGTACGGTTTGGTATATTTAACTTCGGCCCACAGCCCTCAATCAAGTTTGGTTTTTGGCCCTTTATAAGAAAAAGTTTGGGCACCCCTGCTCTAAAACATTCTGAGTTGGGTAAAACATTTGGGTATTAAATTCGGGTGAAACATGGACAATTTAACCCAGCTGCTGGGTTTGCTCATATTGTCCATACTGAGTTAAAACAACACACTATTTTTAAAGACTAAACAAACAAAGTTAATAAAGCCATGACATGCTCAGTGCTACAGTACACTTTGACAGCCTCTAAACCCGTCCTCTTTAAAGCAATGACACCACAGCTAATGAGGAGAACTACAGCAAATTTGAAAATAATTATTGTCAGTCGCAGCCTGTTTGATGTCTGGAGATCAGCTTAATCTTATTGCAGATGGCATTGTTTCTGGGTATTGAGTGATCCATGAAGAGGCTTTGGTGCCCTGACACAACCTTTAACCCAGAACCCCCAGCAACGCAGGGTCAAAGGTCAAGCCAATGGTCTGCAAATAGAGCAAACTGTCAGGTTATTCAAAATATAATTCAGCTAAATATTCAGCAAGTTATTAAAAGGGATGGTTCATGACAAATGAAAGTTTACTTACCTTCAGGTGATTCTAAATGAGTCTCCTTTTTCTTTTGAAAACACACACGCACACACACACACACACACACACACAAACACACACACACACACACACACACACACACACACACACACACCCACACACACACACACACACACACACACACACAAAGATATTATGAAAAATATTGGACACTACTGACATCCATAATAAGGGGAAATATTATGAAAGTCAATGCCTACTGGTTTCCTACATACATCAACATATTTTATTTTGTGTTCGACAGGAGAATGGAGCTCAAACAGATTTGGAACAAGTGTAGGGTGAGTAAATGATGACAGAAATGTCATTTTGGGGCGAACTACCTTTTTCAAGCGAGTAAAAACTTGATGAAGATACTGTTCAACATTTTAATAGCATTAGATATTACATCATTCGCCAAAGATCAAGCATTACAGATAATTATTACCAAACGTTTGTGGCCATTAAATGTTCTTTCATCTTCCTGCATAGCAATGCTCAGCCTTGGTTATCTGTGATGTGAGGGACACGAGCTCCTGCTGACCCTAAATCAACAAACATTTGGCCAGAACACATGATCAAGAGCGGCCAGAACTCAATGCAGATGAGTCCATGCAGGAGCTGAAACTCAATCTTCAACAACTCGACCTCTAAACTCAAAAAACAACTCCATCAGCTCAAACCATTCAGCTAATTATGAGTTCAGTACAGCACGATTATTTGATCTTTATCGATCATTTGGTTTCAAACAAATGCAAATATCACAGTTAATCTGTGTGTGTGTGGGTGCATGTGTGTGCCTTGTATTACATTGTGGGGAAAAAATCCTCACAAGTATAGCAATGTCTGTACATTTTTATCTATTATTTATATATTGTACAAATGCATATTGTTTTCTGTAAGGGTTGGGTGTAGGGTTGGGGCATGGCATAAAATAGAGTCTGTACAGAAAGTCCCTATAAATATAGCTGTACAAGTGTGTGTGTGTGCGTGTGTGTGTTTTGTTTTCTCCCACTTCAAAATGTGTTTCTTATATAAAAATAACTGCAAATTACTTAATAGGAACATCTGTAAAATATTTAAAATATACGTGTGCTTTTACCATACATTATTAAAATGACTTTTTCATAAGTAATACAGTATATACACATTAGCGTTTCATTAAATCCATTCATTCATTCATTTTCTTGTCGGCTTAGTCCCTTTATTAATCTGGGGTCTCCACAGTTAGATGAACTGCCAATTTATCCAGTATGCCCTTCCAACTGCAACCCATTACTGGGAAACATCCATACACACTCATTCACACACATACACTAGGGCCAATTTAGCTTACCCAATTCACCTATACCACGTCTTTGGACTTCTGGAGGAAACTGGAACACCCGGAGGAAACCCACAACAACAGAAATGCCAACTGACCCAGCCGAGGCTTGAACCAGCGACCTTCTTGCTGTGAGACGATTGTGCAACCCACTGCGCCACCGTGAGGCCCAAAATACATTCAATAAAATAAAAATATAATTTTGAAACAATAAATAAGTAACAGTAAAATTCAATAGAACTATTATTTGTTTAAAATAATTTGAAAATTTTTTTAATATAAAATGTGCTTTTCTTTCAAGGTTGAAAGAAATTCATGTTTTATATTTAGTATGTTTTGTATCTTTAAGTAATTTTAAGTGTACACGATTTTTGGTCGTTAAAATATAAATAATGTAGCATAATAACAAGTTACATAATCATAAGTTAAATAAATGAATAGTAAAAATGTAATTAAGTACAGAATTTTTAAAAATAAATTATGTATAACATACTGTTTAAAGTATAAAAACCAACATAGCAACATTTTACTAATTATGTCATTGTTTAATTTTATATTCTTTTTTTTAATTAACTGCTTTTATTTTGTGAAGTTTGATAAACTAATTTCGAGAGGAGCACATGCTATGATTAAGCACGCCTGGCTGATCATCTGTAATCAGTAATAATCTAATCAGAGCGATCCAAGCTTACTATAAACGGATCATTTATCTCTAATGCTCTATCTTCGTTTTGGAAGAATCCCCCCTTCCACCCCATCTCTTCTTTTTTCCTCCCTTTTCTAAGGGGGAGCTTTCGAGACCTACCTGATCTCTGATTCCCTTTATGCTTATTGACTGGGCGGGAGCCTTGTGCTTAAGTATCTCTGAGCTCAGGGTTCTCTCCCGGGACAGCATGCCAAACCTGCTATAAACGCTAAGCATATCTAAGTTTGAACTCTTGAAATAATCATGTTGCAACACAGGCTCATTGTGGATACATACCCCTGTCTACATTTCTGGAGAGCACAGATTATGTAGAACACTATGGGGCGGTATGACGGCTTCTGGATTCTCCAGGAACAGGGTTGAACAGCCCTGCTTTAGGTGCTACCAGCTGACTGCATACCTCCGTATACAGACAGCTTTTATACTGTAACCAGTTTGCCCAGTAGCTCACCACATACGCCAATAGACTTTGAACCTGGAGCTGAGTTTACTGCAACGATGGTGTTCGAGTCTGGCGAAGAAAGATTCCAAAAAACAGGTTAAACAAAAGCAATAATAATAATAATAATAATAATAATAATAATAAAACAGGTTGAAAATGTGGTGAAATCACATGGCCATGGTGGCTTTTCTTTTTGTAAATTGCTTTTGAAAACACTATCGGTTGTGCCGCGGTTGCAGTTGTTGTTCCTTTCTCTGCGTGACTGTGTTGTGATCACATGGTGATGATGTATGCCGATCAGCTATTCTGATCAGCAGCCCAGCTGGTCCTTATTCGGTTGCTTCTATATCTGAGCGCCAGTGCTTTACTTGGTTGTCGGTACGCTTTTGTTTGTTCATGGTCTGTCTGTGTTTTGTCAGGACTCTTGTTGGATGCTGCTCTGCTGTATATCTGGAACATTATTCACACCCTGCTACCACACTTATTATTGTTAGTGTTTGGACTCTTGCACTCTTTTGATTTATGACCAATGGTCATTAAACACTTGCATTTGAATTCACCTTGTTGTTTTCTTTTTCTTGATACAACGTGACACGGTTGGGTTTAGGGACGGGGGTGGGTGGGTCAGGCCACAGCAGGCTGGCCTAATCAGCTGAAGTGTACACAGCGGCCTCTGGTGGACTTGCAAAAACTGCGAGCAGACATACCTCTGGTTACGTATTTAACTGTTACAGAAATGTAGATCTGAGTATGTATGCTTAATGAGCCTGGGTTGTCATTATTAAGAATATTTTTATGACTTTTTAAAATGTAAGTAAACATTTATGACTCTATTTTACAGCGATTTGTGTCTTTTAAACATCATCAAAGTGAACCGTAAGGAATGTGCTGTAAATACAGGCCCATATAGTTCTTAAAGCAGCTGCGGCCTGTAATATTAGAGATGGTGGTGAGCCAAAAACAAAGATGCTTATAAACACAGACCCACAAATGTTTCCTGTGAATGAAGCCATCACTCTTCAGGTGTGTGTGTGTTGAGCGTGTCGTGGCAGTGCTCAGGTACAGAGATCTGGGCATAAATCAGGTGTGAAGCACACAGGTAGTCATTACCCCCTCAGAGGAACAACTGTTTCTCTCTCCGTCACACATTCCTGCCGCTCTTCTTCCCTCAGGACACTATCAATATTCAGCGGTCTGAAGGAAGCTGCCGTCGTTCTCTCGTTCTGTCTGTCAGCGCTTCGCTCCACATCTGGAGGACGGTAATTGCCCTGTAATATTCACACAAACACACCTTGTCCATCCTTGATATCTCAATCCTCTGCTTTTTTTCCATGACATTTGTTTTGATAAGTCATTCCTGTCAGCGGCTGTGTTTAATGCACAAACATGTGTCTGTACAGTGCATGTATTTTATATGTAACCACAAGTTTGATATATATACAGTATATATGATACAGTTTCAATTTCAATTTACTAGAACTTCTGTGTTAAGCTGCTCTGACACAATATACATTGTAAAAGTGCTATAGAAATAAAGATGAATTGATATGATACATATAGAGTACGCAAGTCCATATTTTGATAATGTTTTCTCCCCAAGCACATTTTGCCAATTCCAAACCAGATAAATCTTAATGATGATTGTTAATTGGGAATATAATCATTAATAAGTGATGTATAGTTTATAATTGTATAATTTAAGGAAGAATGAACCAACATATATACATTATAGTCAGATGTGCATAATTATTAAATATACTGTTAAAAAAAATCCTGGGGTGCCGGAAATAAGCCGTAAAATAACGCCCATTAAATTACAGAAATTTACTGTAAAATAATGGACATTAAATTACAGAAATTTCCTTAAATTTCAATTTTTGGTAAATGTTTGTAATTCAACCTCTGTTATTTTACAGTAAACTTCTGTCAGTGAATATCTAATAGATGTCTATGAACAGCCCAAAAATAGACTAGTCATCAAATAGACAGACTTGAAGTGTAGAAATTCATTCCTGTCTTTTTAATGACTACTGTATAGTCTATTTTTGAATCATTCCTAGACATTGACAGCCCAAATTGAGCCTTTTTTTTAGCCAACCTGTCTATGTATTGATGCCTTTTAGACATCTATTAAACTTCTTAATCTGACCTCTCCAACCATCTTAAAGTACTATTTATTCTTATTCTTAAGCAACAATATTTGTGTTCAAGGTTTACTAGACTTAAAGGTGTAGTTCACCCAAAACTGAACATTCTGTGATCATTTACTTGCCAATTGTTTGTTCCAAACAATTTTTTTTTCTTCTGTTGAACACAAACAAAGATACCTTGAAGACAGTTGGAAACAACAGAGGCTTATTCTGAAAACATACCCCTATATACTGTACATTTCTGGAGATCACAAATTATGTAGCCAGAGCTATGTATGGATGCATTTTATCTTTAAAATGAACGATATGGTGTGGTATGACGCCGTTTCTCTTCGAGCTTACCAGCTGACCGCTTACCACCATGTGGACGGCTTTTCCGCTGTTACCAGTTTATCCAGTGGCTTGCTGCCACGGCGACGGACTTGTGACATTGTGCGTAGTTGACTGCGACAACAGGGTTAGAGTCCGGCGAAGGACAGTTCCAGAAAGTAAGTAAGCCAAAACTTAAAATAAACAAGTAAATAACAGGGTGAGAATGTGGTAAAATCTGAAAACATGGTAAAAATTAAGCGAGGGCTTTTCTTTCTCTGGATTGCTTTTTTAAACTGTCGGTTGGGTTTAGAGAAGTGGGTGGGCGCTGGTCAATCGGTGCTTTGAAAACACTATCGGTTGGGTTTAGGGAAGGAGCAGGGTTGGTCAGTCAGTCATTCAGTCAGTCAGTTGACAGCAGCCTCTGGTGGATTTAGGCGAAACCAGCAGGTGCGAATAGCACTAGCAAGAAAAATTTGAGATCTCAAAAAGCATACACAGCAGCGAAAACAGAAACAGCAAAAAAATGTACCTCCTGGGATGTATTTGGCGCTCTCCAGAAATGTATATAAGGCTATGTTTCAGAATGAGTCTGGGTTAGTCGGAAACCTGTAACCATTGGATTTTTTCCTACTATGGGAGTCAATGCTTGATTGTTTTCAACTTTCCTCAAAATATCTTCTTTTGTGTTCAACAAAATAAAGAAAATCACAAAGATTTGGAACAACTTACGGGAGAGTCTGTAGTGAGTGCATTGTAATTTTTGGGTGAACTATCCCTTTAATGTTATTTTTTAAAATAGCCTAAGTTTAGGCAAGGCAAGGCAAGCTTATTTATATGAATAGGCTTTCAGCAACTACGCCCCCCACTGCTGGAATCAGCTTCCAGAAATGATGAGATGTGCTCCAACATTAGGCACATTCAAATCAAGACTGAAAACACATCTGTTTAGCTGTGCCATTACTGAATGAGCACTGTGCTGCGTCCGACAGATCGCACTATTGTGTCTTTCTTTTCTTTTTCATTCTTTCATAATCTGTTTTTAACACATTTTAATCTGATTTTATCTGTTTTTAATCATTTTTTTATTATTATTTTCTTACACTTGTCTTTTTTATTCTTGTTTATGTAAATCACTGAACTCTTGGAATTTCTTGTTTATATGATCCTAAAGATCTGAGGGATCTGTTGGGTTTGTATTCAGTGAGCATATGTAATGTATTGAGGCCCTATGCCATTTAGGGATTTATAGACAAGTAATAATACTTTAAAATATATTCTGAATGTTCTGAAGTTTAGTAGCAAGAATCACAACTGGCGTCTAGTTTTCCACTGGGCTTCTGCATTCTGTCTCCAATAGGTGGTCCGATTTGCTCTGTGTATTAAATAAAGTATGAAGCTTCAAAAACTCTGAAATATTCATCAGCTTTGTTAACAAAGAGAGTGAGAGAGCGAACGCTCCTATAAACTCAGCAACAGAGCCGAGAATAATACATAAGAGACTTCCTTTCACCATTTTCAACACGCGAAATGAGAATGAACTCAAGCTCAAGTTTAAGAGCATCCATCCCACATGAAGATGGTATAATTATCCGTATCCCCCCTTTAGATACCGCAGGCTTGCCGTAAGGAATGTGTGAACCCGATGTGCCTGTGAACTATGGGAACGGATCACACAAAAACACTGATGATGCAGCCGCAAATTCCTCAAAAACAGGAGCAGCTTCATACAGCTATGATAATGTGTGTGGTTTTGCTGTGGTCTGTTAGTCCGTGTCCTGCAGAGGACGTGGTCTGCGGGTGTCCTGCGTCCACTGGGAGACTCGAAGATACATTAGTTTGCTTGTTCACGCTCATATTTGCAGACTTGTGCACTTTCTGTGTTCAGCAC
This sequence comes from Danio albolineatus, assembly GCA_903798035.1. NCBI lineage: Eukaryota > Metazoa > Chordata > Actinopteri > Cypriniformes > Danionidae > Danio > Danio albolineatus. Next base: position 4,060,320 of record CAIGQQ010033467.1, read on the forward strand.
TGGACTGACCTACAGTATGGCACAGTCTGCTTTATGAACTGCACATTCGTTCATTTGACCACTATTATATGATGCTCTAGGTGTAGAAGTTGGACAAAATTCAAATGACAATGTGCAAACATAAAGGAACACTCCAGTTTGTTTGAAAGTGATGTCACACAGAGCTGTTACCTATCTAGGGACTATTTTCAGGCACTGCATAAGATTAGCCAGCAGCTAGCTCTCTGCAACTCTCACATGATCGCCCACTGAAGCTAAGCAGGGCTGCGCCCGGTCAGCACCTATCTGACCACATGGGACATCTAGGTTGCTGCTGGAAGTGGTGTTAGTGAGACCAGCAGGGGCTGCTCAACCTGTGTGAGTTCTAATGCCCCAGTATACCGCATGTCTTTGGACTTGTGGGGGAAACCGGAGCACCCGGAAGAAAACACACATGACCACGGGGAAAACATGCAAACTCCACGCAGAAATGCCAACTGACCCAGCCAAGGCTCAAACCAGTGACCTTCTTGCTGTGAGGCGATCGTGCTACCCACTACGCCACTGTGGCGCCATGCTATACACATGTACGGAATTATTATTAATGATTATTATTATTATCACAGGCCCTAGGCAAGGTGGGTTTGGGTGGATCAATTGACAAAGGTCCAGAATTTGTCTCATACATGAGCTCATTTGTCCTATTTTGACTGCTATGCCATCATGGATTGTGAAAAATAACCCATTGACTTCCGTTTGACTTCAGACAATCAGTTTTGACCAATGCAAACAATTATTTTTCATGAGTTCAACATCCAGCTGTTCAAGAAAACATACAATCTGACGTGAAGTCATCTTTTACTACTGACATAATGTATTGTTTTTAAATAGAGAATATATTTTATAAATATCTTTTATTCTAAACCTTGAACCTTATACATGAAACAAAAATGTACCAATAAAAAGGTGTGAAGCACCAGAAGTGGCCAATATTAAAATGAATGTAAATGCTATTTTGGCTAATGTTCTTATCCATGAATTTAATTTTTAATCAGAGAGGCTAGACAAATTGTGAAGCTCTGCATAATAATAATAATAATAATAATTATTATTATTATTATTGTTATTATTAATATTAATATTATTATTATTATTATTATTATTATTATTATTATTATTATTATTATTATTATTATTATT
>CAIGQQ010033467.1:4062183-4099683 GCA_903798035.1 Danio albolineatus
ATCTTCGTGATTGGGGATCGTGAGAGCCTGACCAATCCGTAACAGTATGATTGTTTAGTACCATCATTGATGAAATTTTAATTTAAAATAAAAATTGGTCAAAATAACAATACAGATGGCATCTTTTGAGATTCACTAGGAAGGTTCTGTGGGTGCTAAGGGTCCTTTTTTTTGAAACCATCATTGCCATTAATGACCATTTTCAAGATATAAAAGGCCACGTACAGTTGAAGTTAGTATTATTAGCCCTCTTGAATTATTAACCCCCTGTATATTTTTCCCTAATTTCTTTTTTCAACACATTTCTAAACATGATAGTTTTAATAACTCATTTCTAATAACTGATTTATTTTATCTTTGCCATGATGACAGTAAATAATATTGACTAGAAAATTTTCAAGATACTTCTATACAGCTTAAAGTCACATTTAAAGGCTCAACTAGGTTAATTAGGCAAGTCATTGTATAATAGTATTTTGTTCTGTAGACAATAGAAAACAAATATTGCTTTAAGGGGCAATTAATAATGACCTTAAAATGGTTTTAAAAAAAATAAAACTGCTTTTATTCTCATGAAATAAAAACAAATAAGACTTTCTCCAGAAGAAAAAGTATTAAATGAAATACTGTGAAAATTTTCTTGCTCTGTTAAACATAATTTGGGGGAGAAAAAAAAAATCACAGGGCGAATAATTCTGACTTCATCTTTATGTGAAATTATTTTCAATTTCACATGAAAATAAAGAAGGCCTAAATCAGAACTGAGTTAAAGCACAAACCAATTAGTGTGTTTACACCGAAACCATGGCTGAAATGAGCAGCAAGCATTACTAAACACAGATAAGAGATGATTATAAAACAGTTCAGATTCAAGTCCAACCCAACACATGGTAGCTGGAAGAAAACATCTTTACTTTCATTAGTCAGCGGCCAACACTGATAAAATATGCCAAATCTGGGCCAAGTAGCAAAACTGCAGCCCAATTTAGCCCCAGCGTCTTCCAAAAGATTAGACAGAGCATTAATGACTGAGCCAAACACACAAACTCAACCAACAAGACGTAAAACATCTAACCCGATTCACACTTCTGCCTTTGATATCAAGTCAAAACAATGGTAATTCTGATTGTTTTGTCATACTGTACTATATTTGAATATTTGAGCTCACAAAGTGTCAGTCACAGTGAAACAAATGAGGAATTGTATCACATAATGGAGAGAAAAATATCCAAGAAAAAAATACCACCACAGGCTTATACGTAGTTCAGCTGTTATTCCTATTCACACTAATGATATATACAGGGCCATATTATCAACAAATAAAGGATTATTTGTGTGTAGTTCTTTGCACAACACCAAATAAATAACACACAATACACACACACACAAAAATGGTGTCTACAATTTGTAACCAAATACGTTTCAGACAAGATACATGTCAGACATGTATCTGAAACATACAATAAAACACTAGGTGATGTATTTGTCTTGAAGGGGGTGTCACATATCAGATGCTAAAGTCTATTCGATTGGCCAAGATTAGATAACTAAAGTATGAGGTTGCATGAAAAAAAATCGTTGATCCTTTTAGGGGGCTTTCACCTCTGGCTCGGTTCATTTGGTCCAACCCAGGGGCAACAAATGATACATTGTAGAATTTTTCTGCCATTTTGGGTCATTTTCACACCACACTGATTGCTTTGGTCCGAACCAGTTGAAAAGAACCAAAATGCAGATCACTCAGTGGCCAAATGTTATTGAACGTATTTCCTAAACTGCTGTTCGATTGGTCTGAATTAACATGCGGGAAAATGCCAATGGAACTCCCGCAAGTTAAAGAACAGGCAGACACAAAATGTCACTGCGCTGGCTGATTGTATCCCTGGTCATAATATAGTTTGTAAACATCACTTTAAACAAACTATACATTTCGAGAATGCACGCTGCGTGTGTGAGCGCACGGTAAGATGTTTTCATTTTATCGTGTGCTTGTGTCTTGCGTTCAGTCCTCTGTTGTGGTGTATGTTTACATGTCGTCATGCGAGCACGCAGTTAATGAGTTCTCTCATTGGCTGCATGTTCTAGTCTTTATGTGAGCACATGGCTTGTGTTGTCATGTGCATGTGCTCTCCCGTCTATTGTCTAGCCCCACCCTCCTTGTTTACCCATTATTGGTCTATCATATTCACCAGTTTGTTCATTATTACTGCTTTATATTCTCCTCATGTCTGCTGTCCTGTGCCAGTTTGTTGTCGATTATCCTCCGGTCATGTTGTGTCCAGCCCTGTCTAGCCCTGCTTTTTCCCTGCCAGCCCACTCAAGTTTGTTTTTGCCTTTTTATTAATGTTTTCCCCCTTGGGGTAGTTTGTTTTGCTGTTTGTTTTATTTTATTATAAATAAAACCCATTTTTGTTCTGCAATTGAGAATGTTTTCCAGTCGCAGCTGCGCTTCAATGTTATAATGCAGTGCAGTCGTAGAAGGAGCTAGGAGGAAGCGGGAATTAATTTAGCTAAACTATGACATGGTCATCTTCTGGAAATATTACCAACGATCCATCAGGTAATGTTTTTACCTCTCTCTTTCTCTCTCTGTGTAAAACTGTTGGTGAAGCGCTGTCAACACTTATTTTTCCTCCGAATCCCGTAAGATGGGACAACGCATTAGACTACGGCAGCTGGATTAGTCCAAAAAGGCGCAGTACTTTTTGTGGTTGGGTCTGTTTTTGTTCGAACACAACGAACCGCTCCAGGGTTTGTTTGAATGCGTACCAAGACCACCTCTTCAAATAGGTCTCGCCATACTTTTTTGGTTCACTTTTGGTGCACTTGAGTGCAATTGCTACCTGCCCAAATGATTCACACCTGCCCAAATGAACCACACCAAGAGCTAAAACCAACTCTAGTGTTTTGTTCAACAGAACAAAATAAGGCTGGTGTGAAAGCACCCTATAGGCGGCCTGACAAACTACAAGCTTTAGATCTTTATATAGGTTTATATCTTGAGACTGAAACTACCATCTAAAAAAAATATTTTATTTTCACGACACCTTAACCATCAGGATTATAAAGATGCTATAATTGTCCAAACTCACAAGTAAACAGACTTGCAAAAAAATGTGGACGATACCCAGCCGAGCATACTCTATCAGACTCAAGACTGCTTGTCTGTGTCTCATTCTGTCAATCTGCTCCACCTTTGACCTGCATGACTCGAAGCAGAGCATCTTCGTTAATAAAGAGCTCCTGCCATTTCCCCCTACAGGAGGGCCTGCTAGAGAGAAAAGATCACTTTCTGCTTGTCTTGGCCATGGCAGGAGGTACAGGAAGAGAAAGCGTATTACGCCAGACTTTAGCACTGATAAATGAGTTCACCCATCAGCCCAGAAGCAGTCATTTCCCCTTCACTGCTCTCCGCATGTGGTTGTCACTACCAACCTCTGCCAAGCCCCCAATCACACAGAAAGGCCTTGTTGTCAAACCCAGAGCAAATCAAGATCCTGTTTTTTTTTTTTTTTTTTTTGGCAGACTTTAGTTCATTTAGCACTTGTTTATTTGTGTAAATTGACTTTTAAGTATGTCTGTAAGGGATTTAATTGTCATTTAATTTCTCCCTTTAAGAAACTGAAGAGTCAATTCACCCAAAAATGAACATTTGCTGTTCGTTTACTCACTCTTAGACCATCCAGGATAATAAAATAATATATAATATAATGACGTTTGCTGTTTGTTCTACTTATTTAAAATCAGCGGAAATAACACAATTCTTGATTTTTTGAGGGGACAACTTAATTGTTTTATGTTCAATCCACTTGAACCTGTAAAAATGAATAATAATAATTTCTTATATGTTTATAGCGCTTTTCTGGACACTACACATAGTTGGAAGGAATCTCCTTATCCACCACCAGTGGGCAGCATCAACCTGGATAATGTGACAGCAGCCATATTATATATATGCAACAGAGGCTTATTGTGAAAACGTAATCCACTAACATTCCTGGAGACGGCGCATTACATGTTCAGAGGTACGTATGGCTGCGTTTCATTTTTTGAAACAAATGCTACAGGGCTGTGACGTTGTTACTTTTCACGCTTACGAGCTGACCGCTTGCCTCCGTGTGGATGACTTTCCTGCTGCAACCATTTTGTCCTGTTATCTCTCTGTGTTAGTCGGCGGACTTGAGACGCAGAGAGGAGTTGACCACAACAACGGGGTTGAGGAGCGGTTGCAGAAAGCAGGTAAGACAAAACCATAATCCAAAAAATAAAATAAACCAACAAATAACAAGGTAAGAACGCGGTAAAGTCTGAAAACGGGGTAGAAACGAGATGAGGGCTTTTATTTTTTTCTGGATTGCTTTTTTGAAAGTTGCTGGTTGGGTTTACGGAAGTGTGTGGGTGGGTCAGTCGATAAAATTTTGGTTGGGTTTAGGGAAGGAGGAGGGTGGGTCAGTCGATTGGTCGGTCAGTCAGTCAGTCATTCAGTCAGCCAAACAGTCATCCGACAGTGGCCTCTAGTGGGTTTACGTGAGAACAGCAGGCACGAACGGCATTCGCAATGCACATTTGAGATCTCAAAAAGCGTACACAGCAGCCTCTCGTGGGTTCGCAAACACAAACAGTGCAAAAAGACATACCTCCCGGGACGCATTCCGCAACCTCCAGAAACGTACTTAGGACTATGTTCTCAGAATGAGCCTGGGTTGTATATATGTTTTTGGTAACACTTCAGTTTAAGTAACAATTCACACCATTTACTATGGCTTATTACCTGTCTATTATTAAGATATTAATGGTTTATTAATCCTTGTAAAGTATGAACTTACTTTACCTCCCTAATATTAACTAAACCCCAGGGCCAGACGGAATCTGCGGACATTTTTTGCTATTTCTGTGCAGAATTTTGTTAAAAATCTGTGGATTTATGCGGAATGATTTTGGGAATATCATAACTAAAACCTTAATATATGAAATAAAAAGTAATATCTTTTAAAGTTTTATTTAATGCTTACAATGTGAATCCAAGTAGATCTACTTTATTTGGTAAACAAAGCAAGCCTCTCATATAAAATATCTACTAAAAGACAGAAAATATTACTTTACAAACTGTATTGTAAATAAATCAAATGAATATTTTCATATTAGTCATTATTATTACTGAAATTAATAAAAAAAAATGAAAAAAACATACATTTACAAATAAACAAAATCAATGATGGGCTAAAAATCTGCGGAAATCTGCGGAATTCTGCACGCAGATTCCATGTGGCCCTACTAATACCTAACTACTACATTACTAACTATTAATAAGCAGCTAATTAGTAGTTTACCAAGCTAAAACTTTGTTAACGGTTGGCAATTGAATGAATTCTACAGTAAGATTAAAGTGTGACCATGTTTTCTGTTCAGTTTCTAGCTGATATCTCAGTATATCCATTTGGATACATTTTTGTGACGACACCTGTGAACTGTGTGCATTTTATGACTTACCAAGAGTCAAAATCTTCTTTAATGTTTGCCAAAAGAAAGAAGGTCACCTACATGTTGCAAGGCCCCAGTGTGAATAAATTAGCATTGAATTTTCATTTTTTTGGCTGACCTGTTCCTGAACCATTCCTTTAGCTAAACAAGTAGTGTTTGTGAGTGTGACCCACTGACCTTGACTTCCTCAGCAGGGTGCCGAATGCACTACTGACCAAACGCTTGCATATATGAGAAATCCCGACGGAGAGGAGCTCTGACCTTCAAAAACACAAGCACACAAGCTTCAGGCGGTGAGGTTATCTGAGGTCACGCTCTATTGTAAAGTACGCGAGGAGCTCATTGCCTCTATAATCTGATCTGTGGCAGGTTGAGCTCAGAGAAGTGCCGTCCAGCCATGGATTTCTCAGATTAATCATAACAGCAGTGCTGCGTGACTCTTGTTCACATGTGAAGTCATGGGATATGAGATATAACTGCCTAGGGTGAGTAAGTGTGTGTGTGTGTGTGTGTGTGTGTGTGTGCGTGTGTGTGTGTGTGTGTGTGATTATGTGGCCACGGTGGAGTTATGAGGTCCGATTGTTTCATCTATATTACATTACAAATATTGAAGTCTAGTGTTTAACCCTTGGTTGTGTCCTTCGGGATGTAGACATCTGAGAGCCTGAAGTGAGGAAGGATGATTGATTAGGCCCAAAATAGTATTCTAAAACAAATGGTATCAACCCTACATCTTAAAATGTAATAATATAAATTAATGTAAGGAATTAAAGTTTATGTGATAAATTAAAGTTTCAAATAATTTATATTTACTATAATATGATTCATATTTAATGTAAATATATTTAATATTGAATGTAGCTAATAATATATAATATTAAGTATAATTTATATTTAATATAATATAATATAATTTATGTTTAATATAAATTCACACAGCAGCACGTGGCTCAGTGGTCAGCACTGTCGCCTCACAGCAAGAAGGTCACTAGTTTGAGTCCTGGCTGGGCCAGTTGATATTTCTGTGTGAAGTTTATATGTTCTTCCCATGTTCGTGTGGGTTTCCTCTGGGTATTTTGGTTTCCATAGACATGTGCTATAGGTGAATTGGATGAACTAAATTGGCAGTAATGTATGAGTGTGTGGGTGAATATGAGAGTGTATGGGTGTTTCCCAGTATTGGGTTGCGACTGGAAGGGCATCTGTTGCGTAAAACATATGCTGAAATAGTTGGCGGTTCTTTCCGCTGTGGCAACCCCTGATAAATATGGGACTAAGCCGAAGGAAAATGAATGAATGAATATTAAATATTCATTATAAATATATTTATACATTCATTCATTTTCTTTTCGGCTTAGTCCCTTTATTAATCTGGGTTCGCCACAGTGGAATGAACCGCCAACTTATCCAGCATTTGTTTTACACAGCGGATGCCCTTCCAGCTGCAACCCATTTCTGGGAAACATCCATACACTCTCATTCACAATCTACTGAGAATTTAGCTTACCCAATTCACCTGTACCACGTCTTTGGACTTGTGGGGGAAACCGGAGCACCCAGAGGAAACCCACGCAACCACGGGGAGAACATGCAAACTCTAAATGCCCACTGATCCAGCCTAGGCTCCAACCAGTGAGCTTCTTGCTGTGAGGCGATCCCACTACGCCACGGTGGCGCCCATAATAAATATATTTTATATTATATTCATATATTTTAAATTTAACTAAATGTATATTTTTAATACAATCTAATTTATATTTCATATAAATTTACGCAAATGTGACTTACTTAATTGTGCATCGCTTTAGACAAAATCGTCTGCTAAATGACTAAATGTAAATGCAAAAACATCACAGACATAAATAAAATACACAGAAATATACAGAAAAACACTAACCTCAAATTAAAATAAATATAAATTTTTTTTTTGTAAATGACCAAAAACGACAAAGCTGTCTTATATCATGAGAAGACTTGGAATTAAGTAGACATAAAAAAAGAGTTTATTTCAACACCATTGTCATTTTAAATAACGTTCAAATGCCTACAGAGAGACACGTTGCCAAAATACAAAAATAGTGTATCTTACTCAATGAAAATTAAATGCTTGGTTAAAACTGAAAGAGAATTCTATGTAAATAATGCTAAAGCATGCACAATCTCATGTACAAATAATATAAATATTTACATACATTCAACATGAATGCAAATTTATCCTTGGTTAAAATTAAAGCGCAAAGAACTGGTGCTGTGCGTGTGTGTTTTAAATCATCGTTTTGGATTCATAGCTATATCATTTTTGTATAGGTACCATATTTTGCACAACGGGGCATCAACAAAACCAAAATATTACAACACCTCTTTAAAATCAATTAAGATTACTTATTATTTGGTTCGTTTTATAAATGACAGAATCAGTTGGTCACTTTTGAGGGACTGCTTAACACGAGAACAAGATTTGTGTGTCATTTCACTGATATTTCTTAATATTTTCCTCTGTATAAACAGACTGTTAATGAGATGGTTAATTTCTAATGTCTTTATATTTGGTTTACACTTCGTTTAATCCACATTAAGTGGATCACCCTTCAAACCTCATATCCGGACCTCACTGGCGCCTCTAGTGGTGGCGTCGGTTTCTGTTCTTGCGCAGCTCTTGAACGTGTTTCCATTTGCCCTTCTGCTTCTGCTTCTTCTCCCTGTGCCACATGGTTTCACAGTACTCATCCAGAGATCGTGCTGGGCCGCTCAGCATGCGCAAATAATCCTTATACCGCTGGCGGGGTTCTGTCACAGCAGGGTTTTCTGATGCTTCCCGTATAGATGGTTGATGTGCATTGATCTGTCCGCGGTCCAGAACGTGAAGAGAGACGTGGAGGAGGGTTCTGGTGAATCTGTGCTCCTGAGACATGCAGAAGTAGGAACCCGCATCGCCACGCTGGAGCCAGCGAATCAGAAGACCTCGATCGGTTATCAGCACACGCTCATCTGGTTTAATCTGCAACAGACACAAAGGTGGAGTAAGGTGTAAAGGATGGGTCAATAGTGCAATTATAAATGTAATTACAGAAATAAATGACAGATGTTATTACATACAGATCATTTTAAAGATATAAGTACACATGTAAAAATATGTATGTGCATAATAACTGCATTATACCAAGTACATATTAATAAAAGTTGCACTGTATTATAAAGTGGGGCCAATGGTTTGCCAAAGCTTGTGGATTAACACTAGTAATACAGTAGTGTTTTTGGTAACACTTTAGCTTAAGTAACAATTCACACCATTTACTAATGACTTCATGCACGTAATACATTTCTATTACATGAGCTTGTATTACATGAGCTCATTTTACATCCCTTATCCTACCTAATATCAACTACTTCATTACTAACTATTAATAAGGTGAATTAGGAAGGCTAAATTGTCCGTAGTGTATGAGTGTGAATGAGTGTGTATTAATGTTTCCCAGTGATCGGTTGCTGCTGGAAGGGCATCCGCTGCGTAAAACATATGCTGGATAAGTTGGCGGTTCATTCCGCTGTGGTGACCCCAGATTAATAAAGGGACTAAGCCAAAAAGAAAATGAATGAATGAATGAATAAGATCAGAGTTTTGTTTTACTGCTTTAATATAAAATACTATAGTCCATGTACTGTAAATGTACTGAATGATTCTTTAATAAAACAGACCATATCAACAAAAACCTAAAGTTTTACACACACACACACACACACACGCACACACACGCACACACACACACAAACTTAATCACAGCCAAGCAGTGAATTTATGTGTCACTTGCCGGGTGTATTCCCATAAATCATTCAACCAGGAGCCCACAGCAAGACTCCCTCAAGGTCAGAGATCAGTCTTTAACCTCTGCGCTCTGCTTCCCGTTGACCTCACATTACACACATCTGATTGGTCATTAGAGTCTTATTAGACAAATTAGACAAGATGACCACATGTTTATGCTAACGAGAGAAAAAAGAAAAAGGGGGGCACAGAAGTATCGTGCCCTCGTCCTTGATGGTTTAAGGGTCTACTTTTAACTCAAGGTGTTTGTGCGATCTATTGCACTGATCTATGGCCAAGGTGTCTATCTTTCTTTTGACCTCTGACATGCGTAGGAAGTGCTTTGTGTTTGCAGATCATACAACTTAGTTTATGATTGTACAGAGAGAAAAAGTTTAGTGAACCGATTAAAAGTGTATTTTTATCACTGATTAATATGTTTAAAGGGATAGTTCACAAAAAAAAAATCATAGACTTCCATATGTAAAAACACTTATTATGAAAGTCAATGGTTACATGTTTCCAGCATTCTTTGATATATCTTCTTTTGTGCTTAACAAGAAAACACAAACTCATATGACACAAGTAAAGGGTAAGTAAATGATGACGGATTTTTCATTTTTGTCGAAATATCTCTTTAAGTTAAAGGTGCCCTATAATGAAAATCTGGGTATACCAAGGCATAGTCGAATAAAAGGAGATCAGTATATCGAAATGGACATACCGTTAGCCTCAGACACCATTGTTTACACATTATCATGTAAATTCCACAAGTGTAAAACCCTGGTGGACAACGGACTAATCAAATGACAAAACCAACTGTGACGAGACTTACGGGCCATGCCCTCCACATTTGCATGTACAACTACTTTAGGTTGTTCATCCTGACGCCATCAAATGACAGACTCATGTAGCACTGAAATCATTAATATGCACGCCTCAGGCTGCATTTGATGAGCAACAAGAGACAACATTGACAGTTCCCCCCATTAGTTATTTTAAAGCTTATATTTAACTAAGTATGTGGGACTTTTATTTTGAGAACACAACTACACGTTACTGGGCTCTTCAGGATGCAAAATGCAAGATTTGCAGATTATACATTTATTCATCTCCACTCTCAAGAGGCATAAGATATGTTTTATTGTATCTTTTCTTAATTCATTGTGTTTATTGCGAAATTGGAAGCGTATGTTTCAACAAACACATGTAGAGACTACTGAATCATGTTAAATCAATCAGCTCAACAAACACATTCAAGCAGATACTATTAAGTCCTGGCTGTGTTTCGCTATCGTTTTTTTTTTTTTGTTTTTTTTGTCAAGTTTAATTCTAATTTAGCCTTCATCCTAATAGGTTAACTTTACTCTGATTAGGTTTATATTTGTCCGTGTTTATCGTGGATCATGCAGTGCTTGTATGTGTGTGTGTGAGAGCTGCACATCAGAGCAAAGCTCATTAATATTCACCACACAATCCATATATGGTCAATTATGGACCTTCTGATTCTAGGGGTATTTCATGGAGTAATAAATGAGCATTTAAAACCATTTCTATAGATTTATTTTAACTTACTGAAGCCATAAACCCACTATGTAAATATTAGAGAAAATTTTAACTTATTAAATCAATTTTCCCAAATATATATATGTGCTATTATTTTACCTTCAGGCCATCCAAGATGTCTTTTAGACTTTTTTTTAGTCACACTATATTTTTTTTATGTATAATTCATGCTATTAACAAACCATTAACTAAGACTTTTAGCTCAATAAACAACTATTTGGCTGCTTATTAATAGTTAGTAAAGGAGTATAAGGTATTTTAGTTATTGGGATTAGGGAGGTAGAAAAAGACCATACTTTATTAGTACTTTAGATAAAAAAAAAATTGGGGGATTTATAAAATGTGGTTCAACAGCTCCAGGCACACTGGAATTAATGCTTTCTCCTAACCTACACACTGATTGTTTCACTTCATAAGACTTTAATGTATCATACATGCCTGTATATATTACTCTTAAAATGGTGGTAGCCATTGACCTGCATTATTTGGATAGTTTCAGCTAAATCTAAATTGCTGGCCTGGTGGTGAGAACATTTTGGGTGAACCATCGCTTTTAAGCTTTTATAACTTTTCATGTTTCACACAAATGTCAACAAAATGAACCATGGATCATTCAAAACGTCTAACTTTCAAAATACCAAATACCAGTTTCAAAAACAAACGAAAAAGATAATGTTAAGCTGTCCTGTGTCCATGTGTACACAGATGGCTGGAACCACAAGTCCTTCATGCAGAGAAGCAGAGCGAAACACATCCAAAACAATGGGATCCCTATAGACACATGCAGATTTCGTTTTGAATGGTGGCGGGCCAAAAGCTACGTTTTACTGAAACTTTAAATTATGGCTTTTAGTTGATTTTAGTTACACTGGGATCTGTTATATTTTGGCCAATTTTTTTAAAAAATAACTATTTATTTCAGGCAAATTGTTACTTAATTGACTAGTGAAGGTGCACATCGGGAGTTGCTCTTTTTGGATCAGTGCCTTCAGCAGTGTCATTTGCATTACATTGAAATAACTGAACTGAACTTCAACTTTAGCTATGTTTCCATCCAAAAATGCTAATTACATGTATGCTCGAAAATGGAATATTGCATAAAAGACGTGCGAAAAAAGCAGAGTTTCCATCCAATGAGTCAAAGAGGACAATTGATTATCTGGCCAAATATCAATAGTTAAAACATAATTTGCTGTGGTATAAAGCTGCGTGAATCTTTTCTTCATTTAATAAATGACTTGCGCCTCAGAAGACAATGCTGACACACAATGAAGATGTGGTGCCATTTGAAGGCATGAGACGCGGAGCACAGGCACTCTTAACTATTCTGGAGGTCATTAATAATATAATATTACTAATACTGAAATGGCTACAGTGTTTTAGTGTCACCAAACCAACATTTTAGATGTTTTGCAATGCAATCAGCCGCTTGATTTGTCCATTCACAAACATTTTGTTCTGTAAAGGTGTTTCCATCATAGTTTTTCTTTTCAAATAAAATGTTTAGGCTACTCAACTGTGCGCATATTTATGTTATGCACATTTTCAAAATGGATGCGCATCTTTTTTATATGCATATCCAAAATGCGCATAAAAGTAGGTGAATGCAAACATAGATAGTGACATTTATACTAAATTGAACTGAAGCAGTTTTAGTTTACCAGAACTACACCAGCATTCTACACTACTCTCCTGCCTGCCTGAACTGCTGGAATGTTACACAATTTGAAATACTATAAGATTTACTTTTTTCTTCTTCATCTATGTTGAGCTGCTTTGACACAGTCAACATTGTAAAAAGTGCTATAGAAATAAAGATGAATTGATTTGAATTATTTTAATTTAGTGCAATGAATCATACAATGAATCTATCGATTGAGTCATGCTTATATTTCTTTTTGGCTTTTCCACTTTACTTGCTTTGTTCAATATCACATTCTTTATCTATTTGCCTCTTTTCCTTCTGTTTCTGTTTGCCTGTCCTAGTTCTCTCTCGTTTTGACTTTTATTCTGTTATCTGTGTTTCTGAGCGTGCTGATTTCTCCTGCTAGTCACGCTGTTGTCGTGGACTAAATCAATACAGCTGTGCAGTAAGAAGAGGAGGGAAAGAAAGCTTCAAAGCATACCAGGTCCCTGTAAAACGCACACAAAATGCTTACCGCTGCATTGACTTATGCTAATCTATCTCCCATTTAAAGGACGCATGAAGAAAATACGATAGTTAAACGACATTTAAGATTTGCATTGTAAATTTGGACTATGACTACAAGCCATACCTTGCTCAAATGTGTCAGGAATCTGAAGAAACAGGGTGGTTTGGCACCTGAGACAACTGGAACTAAAACTTAAGGACCAAGGGCACATGAGAGTCAAGATGAAACGTGTGTGCATGACATGGAGATGTTCTGCCGTGTCTTTGTGCTTTAAGTGAACATGTGTGTCTGTGTTTGGTATCCCGGCAGTATATCACTGTATAACCAGGACTGAAGGTTTTACTGGGGGGCTAGGAGGAAACTGGCCTCTGATCAGAGACGCAGGTTTAAGCTCAGCATTGGTCTCAGTGCTGGGTCAAAGACATAAAACCATGTTACGAGGCCTGCTGGCTCTGACTGTGGGTTTTCAGAAAGAGAGTACAAGATCTATCTCATTTCTCAAATGCGAGCTGGCCTATCAGTGACCCCACAAGTGATGGAAAGATTGTGGGAATCGGCAAAAAGCCATGTTTTTTAAATAATACAGGAAGGACTTTTATAAAGATTTGTTCCGTCAGTGGTTTAAGGATGTCTGTGTTATTCCACCAACATTTATGGAACATAAAAAGAAACTGTGCAAGCATATCATGCTATACTTAACTTTAGACTATTAAAATGAACATCATAAAAATCTTACTTTCTGTTGAAACGTAATGTATCCACTCAAAAAATAATCATGGTATTTGTTTTATTTTCATAAATTATGAAATATATTTATACAAAAATGTAATCCAGGCTAAATCCAATCTATTTATTTAAACTCATTCAGCCTATATTGTAAATATGTTACTCGTGACAACAGTTACAATGTACATTTAAAGTATGTCTAGGAGCAAATCACCCCTACTAAAAAAAAAAAGATAAAATAGGTAACACTTTATTTTGATGGTCCATTTGAGTATTAGTAGACTGTCTGCTTAATATCTATTGATACTAACATTCAACAGACATTTAACTGACTATAAGAAACTTTGCAAGTACATGTCAGGTTACACTGACCCTAACCCCAACCCCAACCCCAACCCCAATCTAACAGTCTACTTATTATGTAATGAGAATAAGTTGGCATGTAGATGCAATGTCACAAATTCAACAAGCTGACCATCAAAAAAAAATGTGTGACCATAAAATAAATTAAATATACACAGATACAGTCCTGTGTAAATGTTTTAGTACTATTATTGTAAATAAATATTGCAATGCAAATCTAATTCTTGATGACCTGATGTTTTAGTAATGACTAACAAACATGTATTACAAGTTTGTTAATCTATAATAATAATCCATAACCCATAAAGCAAAAGGATTCACTTGAAATACATACATCTTAAACAGATACAGTAGGTCTAAATTTTCTAAACAGTGTGCTGTCTTTCAATGCCATTAAATAAAATGTCTGTCATTATTTACTCATTCATAGGCCATTATATGAACCCATAAGACATTTTGTTAATTTTCAAATGCAGATAATTTTAAAGTAATATAAATGAAATAAAAGATTTAATCGATACATTTAAATAAAATATTTCTGCACCTCCATTGAAATCACCCCAAACTCTTTATATACTTTATAATGATCTGAAATGTAAAGCAAAAAAATAAATCTCTGTTTATAATATACAATGTAAGTATAATTTGAGTCTTCTTGATGAGACACAGTTGCTTTAAGATGAACAATTTTAATTTGGGATATTATTTACATTTATACATTTATCAGTGAACATAAAAGCTCATCTGAAGGACTATCAGACCATAAAAAAACAAAATTCTCTGGTCTGATGAGACTAAAATTTAATACCAGACGTTACGTTTGGAGAAAGCCAGGCACTGCTTATCATCAGGCTAATACCATCCCTACAGTGAAGCATGGTGGTGGCAGCATTATGCTGTGGGGATGTTTTTCAGCAGCAGGAACTGGAAGACTAGTCAGGATAGAGGGAAAAATGAATGCAGCAATGTACAGAGACATCCTGAATGAAAACCTGCTTCAGAGGGTTCTTGACCTCAGAGTGGGGTGAAGGTTTATCTTCTAGCAGGACAATGACCCAAAGCACACTGCCAAAATATCAATGGAGTGGATGGAGCCAACTCTGTGAATGTCCTTGAGTGGCCCAGCCAAAGCCCAGAACTAAATCTTATTGAACATCTCTGGAGAGATCTGAAAACGGCTGTACACTGCCGCTTCCCATCCAACCTGATAGAGCTTGAGAGGTACTGCAAAGTGGAATGGGCAAGAATTCTTAAGGACAGGTGTGCCAAGCTTGTGAAATAATATTCAAAAAGACTTGAGGCTGTAATTGCTGCCATCAAAGTATTGAGCAAAGGCTGTGAATACTTCTTTACATGTGATTTTTCAGTTTTTTTATTTGTAATAAATTTGCAACAATTTTCAAAAAAAACTTTTTAACATTATCATTATGGGGTATTGTGTGTAGAATTTTGAGCAAATAAATTAATTTAATCCATTTTGGAATAAGGCTGTAACATAAAAAAGTAGAAAAAGTGAAGCGCTATGAATACTTTCCGGGTGCACTGTACTGTACTTACAGTAGAAAGACATAATGTATATCTAAACACATAAACACACCATTTGAGTGCTAAATATGAACTTATTTATTCAGGTTTGATGATTTTCATTTTGCGGGTAGCACAGTGGCTCAGTGGTTAGCACTGTCGCCTCACTGCAAGAAGGTCACTGGTTCAAGTCCAAGCTGAGTCAGTTGGCAGTTTAGTGTGGAGTTTGCATGTTCTCCCCGTTTTCGTGTAGGTTTCCTCCAGGTGCTCCGGTTTCCCCCACAGTCCAAAGACATGGAACAAAGGTGAATTGGATGAACTAAACTGGCCACAGTGTATGTGCGTGTGTGAACGTAAGAGTGTATGGTGTTTCCGAGTACTGGGTTGCGGCAGGAAGGACATCCGCTACATATAACGTATGCCAGAATAGTTGGCGGTTCATTCCTATGTGGTGACTCCTGATAAATAAGGGACTAAGCTGAAGGAAAATGAAAGAATGGATGATTTTCATTTTGTGGTGAACTAACCCTTTGACTATATCAACCCAAGGTGTGTGTTTGGACTTATTTAAAAGTGTTTTTTTACAGAATAATTAAGGAACCAAAATCACAATTGGAACCAGAAAAAATAAATCAGTTACCCTCCTCATCCTATCGTTCCTTTCTTGTGTTCCCAGCTACGTAGGATCTGAAGCATCCATTCTGTTATTACAACCAGATATCTGTAAACTCATTCTCCATGAACATTCACACAAAACACGCAAGCGCTGTTTTCTCTTCTATCACTCATTGTTGTCTTTTACGAGGTGAAGTGTGGGCTGATATGTTAACATTGCACCACACATGCGAGATTGTGTTTGTGTGGCGCAGGTGTTTTGGGCAGCTGGGCAACAGGGAGTCGTTTTGTGCTGTGGGAAAAAAAAAACGGGGGAAAGAAAGGAGTAGAAGAAAAGCAGGAAAGGAAACAAAAACAAAAGGAATGCATCACAGCAGGGCTGATGTTTACTTGAGACGTGGGACTACAGGAACTGGACATTTCTTCTCATATTGCATCTACCGTCATGTGACATTTGTGCTGTGATTTGACCTTCTGCTGTCATGCCTCCCCAAAAGCGGCTTCAACCCTTTCTTTATCGCTCTCTCTCTCTCTCACACACACCCATACTTCTGTTGGGATTAATTGTTGTGGAGATGGATCGATAGAAGGATATGCTGATCTACCTCTCCAGAGTCAGGTCTTGCCCCCCGTCTATTCATCACAGCTAATAAAGACACACAGCACAAGGTTAAACTGACCTCTGTATCTGCACTATGAACTTCTATCCTCTGCCCACGTACAGAAGTGGACGAAATTGTTGGTATCTTCAATTTTTGTCCAGGCCAGTTTCATTGGTTTGCTTTTTTATTCTTCTGTTGAACCACAATTTGAAAGCAAAATCTGATTTCCATTACTTTATTTTTCTGGAGTTTTTGATTAATCATTAATTTTTAAGCCTAAAGTTATTTTAATAACCACTGTAGGTCAATGGAAGATGAGATTAAATGCGTAACACAGTAAAAGGGAGGGATGAATCCACCAGTGAACATCAGTTCTGGACACATCTGGTGTATTCTGCATCTTCACGTTTGTTTTCGCCTAGATTTCTGAGCCCCAGACTGTTTTAACTATAAAAAAAGAGCTCTGTTTTTTTCTGTTATAACAAATAGTTTGTTAATATATCTTCAGAATTATGCAACATTTACTTTTCTAAGCACCAGGGGGTTGAGAGTTACTGTAAATCAGATTCTGGAGGGTGTCCAATGATAAAATGATAAAAACCCTGTGATGCCAAAAGACATTGTTAAAAAGAGAAAATATGACTGGAATATAGCCAGGCTATACGTTACATCAATGCTGAGTCATTTTAAAAACAGCAACAAAAGCTGCTACATTTTACAGTACTGTTCTTTTTGGTAAATCAGTTTGTTTACACAGTTTAAGAGGCTTTAATGCTACCACTCGAATGCCAGATATACACCACAATATCAGAATTAAATTATAGAATCTACTTAACATTTAAACAGATTGCTCTCTGTAGTGAAGCCAACTAATAGTCATCACTACAGTAAAAAATGATTGAATTTTAAGGTCACTTTTAAAGTAACAATTTAAATGGGCTGAATTTAAACAAACTAATCAAAGTTAGTAAGGAAATACACTTAATTTGTTTATTTAAATTCAGCCCATATCAATTGTTTCAATCCAGGCTCATTCTGAAAACGTAGCCCTATATACATTTTGGAGAGCACCAAATATGTTCCAGGAAGTACGTTTTTGTTTTTGCTTTTGCTTTTGTTGTCTCAAAGCCACCAGAGGTCGCTGTGTACGCTTTTTGAGATCTCAGATTTCTCTTGAAAGGGCCATTCGCGCATGCTGTTCTCACGTAAATCCACCAGAGGCCACTGTTGACTGACTGACTAACATACTGATTACCCCACCACCCTCCTTCCCTAAACCCAACTGATAGTGTTTTCAAAAGCACTGGTTGACCAGCGCCCACCTACTTCCCTAAACCCAAGTAACAGTGTTTTAAAAAGCAATCCAGAAAAACAAAAGCCCCTTGATTTTTATCACGTTTACAGATTTTTCCCACATTCTCACGCTGTTATTTACTTGTTTATTAAATTTTTTGGCTTTTGTTTGTGTCTTAGTCGCTTTCTGGCACCGTTCTTCGCCAGACTCGAACCCTGTCGTCGCGGTAAGCTCTTCTCTGAAGTCTGAAGTCCACTGACATACACTTCAAGCTACTGGACAAACTGGTAACATCAGAAAAGCCGTCCACCGGAGGTAAGTGGTCAGCTGGTAAGCGCGAAAAGGAATGGCGTCACACTGCCCCGTAGTGTTCGTTTTAAAGACGAAATGCAGCAATACGTACTTCTGGCAACATCATTTGCGAACTCCAAAAAGTGTATATAGGGCTACATTTTCAGAATGAGCCTATGTTGAATTGTTTGCAACCAGTTGCCTATAATTTAGTAAATCCAATAAATGTTTTTTTTTTTTCAGTGTAGCTACAAAGTAGGTGAATAAAACACACACGCACAGCCACACACACACACACTGATGTACTCTATGTTAGTGATACCTCTTGACGGTGGTCCACTCCTGGCTTCAGTACAAACCAGCGGATCAAGGCCTGCTGGGATTTCGAAACGCACTCAAGAAAAGAGGAGTTACTCTCCACTCCGTACAACACCTTCTCCTCGACATTCCTCCCTAACACTGCAAAAGAGAAAGAGAGAGGGAGCGATCAGCATATCAAAAAGACATTTTTTGGGTTATCGTTCAGGTCCATTAGGTGAGCCCCACAGGACAATGCAGCATCTTAAAACAAAACAGAGCTTTTAGTGCTTTTATGCTCCATATGCACACACACACACACACACACATACACACACTCACAAACAGACATATACTGTACGCCTATGCCCGCACATGCCTTCTTACCATCCTCTGTGTCCCAACAATGGCTGGATGGGTCTCCGTGTTTGATGTCCTGCCTTCTGGCCCTCCTGTAAGCACACATGAGAAAGGCTTTAAGCCTTTTTTTAGAATTTATCAATAGCAATGCGTTACTTATTAGTTTAAACATTTTTAGACACAGAATGCAACAAAGAGCATCATGGTGGCGCAGTGACTAGCACGATCACCTCATAGCAAGAAGGTTGCTGGTTCGAGCCTTGGCTAGGTGAGCTAGCATTTCTGTGTGGAGTTTGCATGTTCTCCCCGTGTCGGTGTGGGTTTCCTCTGGGTGCTCCGGTTTCCCCCACAAGTCCGAAGACATGCGCTATAGGTGAATTGGGTAAGCTAAATTGTCCGTAGTGTATTAATGGATGGGATCCAGATTAATAAAGGGACTAAGCCAAAAAGAAAATGAATGAATGAATGCAGCAAAGAAGCATCAGAAACAATTGCCATTTCTGTAGATCAAACAATGCGCAGTAGAGATGCGCAGACCAGTTAAAACATCACCCGAATCTGCGGCTTCATACTAATCATCCACACCCGATCGTTACTTTAATAACTTCAATTCTTTGTTTTAAGCATGATGATAGGTCAGCGTGGATTGTTCAGTATTAACAGCAGATTCAGTAAGTTAATCTACGCATCCTTTGCCTGAGACAACATGGAGCGTACTGTATATCAAGGCAGCACAGGTCCAGTGGTATTTTTTGCTGTCCTGACGAATGTGAGAACTTAAAGTGTTTTTCTGACTTTTTCTGACTTTTTGATTTAGCACACACATGATGTTTCATATTTGAGGTACCGGTTTTGTGGCTTTCATATAAGGTGCTTTACAGCCGTTGCATATTACACACCCAGCACTTGATTCAACTTCTTTAACTGTTGCTAAAATGTTTCTACATGGCACTTTTCTTTCTTTCCTTCCTTCCTTCCTTCCTTCCTTCCTTTTGTTTTGTTTTAATTCTCCCTTTTTTAATTTCTCTCGGATCGATTTCGCTTCCATTTCTGCTTTAACAAATGTGTTTGAAAAATACAAAGCCAAAATAATTAATAATTAAACTCATCCACCCGCAACCCACCGGCAATTAATCATAATGACCGACCTGCATATCATCCGCAGCACCCGTGGATATAACCGCCATCCCCGCATCACTAATGCGCTGGCATTGCCAAGATTATGCTTTTGGTTCTCAAGGTACGCGTGAAATAATGGAAGTACCTTGAATGCAATGCAATTCGCTTTGAACAAAACATCTCCTAAATGCATTAATGCAAAAACAAATTGATAGAAAACCACTTAACTTTATTATTCTTCCTCTGATGTGCCTCAAGATGACTTAAAAAAAAACAGGAATAATTTTTGTATTTAAATGTTTAATTACTTATTTTAATGGGTTTCTTTTTTCTTCTTTTTTTTTTCAAGAAGAAGAACAACAACAACCAGGTTTGCCACCGTCTGGAAAACAATATGAAGTAGAAATGAATTTTAATGCTGGGTAATTTAAAATTCTGAATTATGTCAAGGGTGTTTCCCAGTAATGGGTTGCAGCTGGAAGGGCATCCGCTGCATAAAACATATGCTGGATAAGTTGGCAGTTCAGAAGTGGCTAGCACGGTTGCCTCATAGCTAGAAGGTACTGGTTCTAATTAGGGATCAATCTGGCGAGATCGGTTTCGGTGACTTGATAGATCCTCGTCAATCTGACCGATCTCATGAACTGATCGCAAGTGTTTGTTTACGAGTTTACACGTGTGCTCATCAGCAGTGCTACAACATGTGAAGAGGTAAATGATGCGTGACGGCATGAGTGATCACTAATACACAGTTTATACAGTCTATTGGCGTGAATGATTCGTCTCTTTGTTCGAAGTGCAACACCTGGTGCTACTCCTGTCAGCTAAAAACAGGAAATAGGCTACAATTCACACAGGCTCCCCAAAATTGGACAATAGAAGATTGGAAAAATGTTGCCTGGTCTGATGAGTTTTGATATCTGTTGTAACATTTGGATGGTAGGCTCAGAATTTGGCATCAACAACATGAAAGCATAGATCCATCCTGCCTTGTATCAACGGTTCAGGCTGGTGGTGGTGGTGTAATGGTGTGGCGGAAATTTTCTTGATACACTTTAGGACCATGTTGACTCTATGCCACGAAGGATTAAAGCAGTTCTGAAAGGGGGTCCAACCCTGTACTAGTAAGGTGTACCTATAGTAATAAAGTGGCTGGTGAGTGTATGTATATACTCATCTACACTTTGCTTTCAGCAGCATTGAGATGTACAGTATGCCGATAACAAATCACCACTTAGGAGTTTTGAACTTCAAAACAACAGAATAAAAAATGATTATCGTTGCAGACAATGAGAGCAAATAATGAAATAATGAACACGATTAACTCTTTATAAGAAAACATCACAGGGTTATCTTCAGAGAGACAATAAAGCAAATTTCATGTGAAGTTCTTTGTTTCGCTTCAAACACAACAGCTCTACAGTTGTCATTTTTCAACCAGCAAACTTCACTGACAAGCATGAATCTTAATGAAGCCGCAAAGTGCATTTCAAACAGAGCCATCTGACAGCCAAACAATCTCCAAAACAAACTAACATTCCTCTCTGTGTGTTTCTCTCCCCTCTCTCTCTCCCTCTCTCTGCAGGACTGACCTGGCCTCTTTGCGTCAGTGGCGGACCGGAGAGCCGGGGAGAGAAAGGGCAAGAAAACTTCTCTGGCAGCTCACATACATCATCTCAACAACAAAGCAACTTTAATCAATTTGCCTGTCCAGTCCGGTCCCACTACACCCTATGGCACAGGAAAAATCAAATATTTATCATTTTCTTCTCTGTGCTGAACTCCAGGAAACAACTCACCCTGGAGAAGTAGGTCAGAAAGAGGGCACCACAAAGCCCTCTGTCTCTCTCTCTTTTAACTTTCCGCTATCCTAAACACCAAACTGCACACGGTGCACATCTCAGAGATGTCACAGGACACACATGTGGCTTTAGGTGCCAATAAGAAGACCGTCGACTCGACAGAAGTGCTGACTCTGTGAATCAATGTCAAGGCTTTGCATCGACTCATCTTTGGGACAATCGCTTAATCAGTTCAACAATGCATATATGCATGTGTGTGTGTGTGTGAAGAGTAAGGTTATTATAGTTTAGTATTTTTAGTATATACATTTTGTCGACACTATATCAAAGATTTGCTGTAATTTGAATTTGCTTTATTAATGGTTTTGTTAGTTTTAATGGTTCAGGCTGGTTTTTAATGGTTTAATGGTTTTAGCTAGTGTGTTTATAGGATACGCAGGTTGGCTGTGGACTGATGTGCGATGGCGCAATTGAGAAGAACCCCAATCGTTGCGCTGCAGGACGGTGGGAGACTATATAAGGGAAATGCTGCATCAGTTCGGATATAGCCGGCATTTCGTGTGAACTTGAGCTGTGTTTGACGTCTGTTTTATGTGTGTTTCTTCCCATTTGCTTTGATCTACTGTTGTTGATTAACTTTTGTTGGTGTGCTTTGTTTGCCATGTAATTCATTCATTCATTTTTTTTTTTTTCGGCTTAGTTCATTTATTAATCTGGGGTTGCCACAGCGGAATGAACCGCCAACTTATCCACCATATGTTTTACGCAGCAGATGCCCTTCCAGCTGCAACCCATCACTGGGAAACACCACACACTCTCATTCACACACATACACTACGGACAATTTAGCTCACCCAATTCATCTATAGTCTTTGGACTTAAGGGGGAAACCGGAGCACCCAGAGGGAAACCCACGGCAACACGGGGAAAACAAGCAAACTCCATACAGAAATGCCAACTGATCCAGCCAAGGCTCGAACCAGCGACCTTCTTGCTGTGAGGCGACAGCGCTACCCACTGGCGCACATTATTTTAGTTATACACACTAGGTTACGGATTTGTGCCACACTTGTAATTTTTTCTTTGGAAGGGGAGGGTAGGTAAGATCCGACGTCTCGGACGTTGAAGGTTTACTTTTTGTTTTATTTTGTAGTTCTAGGGGAAGAGTTAAATGGGTTAGTTAGTTGATTTTTGTTTTATTTTCTTTATTTTCTTTGGCACAGTCCCTTTCCTTTGTCCTCTTTACGTCTGTTAAACTTGGTTGATTGAGTTTTGTGAAGAAGATTTAGTTTCAGAAAACCTAGTTTAACAGAGGTTTAACATAACACGTCCAGTGTCGAACAGTGTTGAAGTTTAGTGTTTGCACAGTTTACATGAACTATTGTGCATGACAAGTTAAATGATATACTGATTAACATGATACTGGAAATCACAGCAATACCACTGCTACATCACATATTTAATCTAAAAGAAGTGCATATGACAGCATCAACATCATATAACCACTCTCCACCAAAAACAAAATGTGAAGAATAATGAAAAATTGCAAATGTATATACTGTAAGTGGCAGGTTTACTGAGAAAATAAATTCTTAATAATTAATAATAATAAAAAAAGAGAAACATTTGGAGAATCAATAAATTGTGAACATTTACATAAATCAGGGGTTCCCAAACTTTTTAGTCCGCGACCCCCAAAATAACAATGCCAGTGACTTGCAACACCTCACATTTCTCAGAGGTGGCAGAACAGTGGTTTGTTCTGTAGACAAAAAAAAAAGATCTTAATAATATTGACCTTAAATTCGTTTTTAATAAATGTAAAAAACTGCTTTCATTCTAGCCAAAATATAAGAAATAAGTCTTTCTCCAGAAGAAAACATATTATTGGAAATACTGTGAAAATTTGCTTGCTCTGTTGAGAAATATTTGAAAAAGAATTTCACAGGAGCTGTACCTCAACTGTATAATTCATTTCTACCCAGCTCTGCGTGTGTGTTACCTTTTGGAGGCTGGGATGTATCTGGAGCACTGGGTGCCGTCCCAAGCGCAGTAGGGGTCTCTTGCTAGACAGCATTCAGCACAGCCCTGTCCATAAATATGGCACCTGTGCAGCGACACCTGCACCAACCCGTCGCTTCCTCCAACAAACAGCTGCTGCTGCAAACACACACACACACATAAACAAAGTACTGAACCAGGTGCAATCACAAAAAAAGTGCTTACTAGAAGAATTGGTCTAATAGCGCTATCGGTAAATGTCACTTGTTTGCTGCCTTTTTTGGACCAACAAACTCTAAAAAGAACCATGTGTACATGACTCAAGAGAAATAAATTATAAAACAAAAAAGCACAAAAAAGCGTGCTCTTGTTTTACTCTCAGCATGAAGCAGCCACAGCAGACCTTAGTATAACATTCTAAACACAATGAAGTTTAAGATTTCTTAAACAAACATATTTTCCTATTTCCTATAGGTGAATTTAAATCTGTCACCTTATATCTGATATTTGGCCATATGAAAACATACGTATGTTCATTTAACATTCGTATATGTATATACACAATATAAAATTACAGCTTATATAATTGAACATACACTATGTACATATTTGTAATTCCAATGTTAGTTTAGAAAAGAGGAAACGGCAATATTTATGACATATATTTTATAAATATGAAATACAAACATGAACTTGTGTGCCATATATGTAATTTGCATTCAGTGGCTAAAGAAAAGCATAATACCCCTTTGAATTAGTCACTTTATTTGTCATACAGCCTGAAATCAAATCACAATCCAAATAACTTTTCCAGCCTTTGAAAGGTTTTTTTGGCTACAAGGTGGCTCAGTGGTTAGCACTGTCTCCACACCGCAAGGTCACTGGTTCGTGTCCTGGCTGGGCCAGTCGGCATCGGTGTTGGATTTGCATGTTATCCCTGTGTTGGCGTGGATTTTCTCCGGGTGCTTCGGTTTCGTTCACTAATAAAACTAGTGAAAATTGTTGAAGCAGAAAATTTAATATAAATTGAAGCAGTACTAAAAATATATATTTAAGGGTATTTTTAATGTATACTGTAACTTCTAAAATCTTATAATGCATATGATTTGGATATAACACCTCTCCAATCCAGTTCTATGAATCTGAGTCTTCCATATTACACACACTTATTAATGATTCCTACTTGTCTTCCTCATGATGAAGAATAGGCAAAATCTGATATGTAGTGGGGAAAAAAGTATGTGTAAATATTTGTTGCTATGCGCTTTACGAGCTATGCCACTTACGCTGCTGTCAGTTGTGCTGTTTAGTTATGTTGTCTCTGTCAATCAAAGAGTGATGGGTGTTAATCACTCAACTACCTTGTTCCAACGAGGTGCGCTATTTGCACTTTGCCAAATAGACATTCCAAAATCTGCATTTTTTCCCCACTCATAGGGGCCCCAAGTGCACACGGGTCCCTGGGCCTGTGCCCATAATGCCCGTTGGTTAATCCGGCCCTGGCCGTAGTGTATGTGTGTGAATGAGTGTGTATGGATGTTTCCCAGTACTAGGTCGCAGCTGGAAGGACATCCGCTGTGTAAAACATATGCTGGATAAGTTGGCGATTCATTCCTCTGTGGCAACCCCTGATAAATAAAGGGACTAAGCCGAAGGAAAATGAAATTAAATGAAAGGTTTTTGTAGCCTTCTGCTAACCTGTGCCTTTCTACAACTTTATCCCAAAGGTCTTCTAAAAGCATGGTGCAGAGTGAGTAAAGGTATAGATTTTCACAGGGTATGATGATTTTCTATTGGCACTGTATATTAGATTTCTAAATAGGTTGCCACTGTTGGCAATGCAAGCTTTGGTGGGGTTTAAAATACACTTGCTATATAATGACACTATTGGGTGAGATCAAACCTGAGACAAGAAGGATAATGACACTATTTGTTGAGCTAAATGCTGGACTGAATTACAGTCAAATGCAATTAGTTTCATAACTAGCAAATGTTGCAGCACTGACACAGTTATTGAACTGAATTGAATCAATTCAGTTTATTCAAAGGATTCTAACTAAATTATAATAAAACTTCAGCAGAGATGCTCATAGATAAATTATAATCAACTAAATCAACACACTGAACTGACTTGAGCTTAAAAAGTACAATATTTCTCTTTCAGAGTCATGTTACTGAAACATAAGTATGTGTATCATGCTTTAAGTTTGCACAATTGGTTCTGTTGTTTTGCTTTTTACCGTTAAGCTGCATTGATACAATCTGTGCTGCATAAAGCGCTACATAAATAGAGATGACGTGAAACTGTTTAATGATTGCGGCTTGTAGAAAAACAAAGTATTTTATGACAGTTTTTCCCCCTTCCATCCCACTTGTATTCTCCATTTAATTTCTTGTCTGTGCTCTATTATGTTTTGCTCTTAAAAGCCAAAAGGCCCTAAAAATAAATAATTACAGAAAGAATTGGCCAAGTGGCCTGCTGACGTAACCCTACGGTTCTAGCTGAGCGCACAGAGAAAGGAGGATAAAAGCTTTCGAGTGAACTGCGAACCCAACCATGAACTGCAAAAGATAATAAGAGATAATTAGACAAACGGGAGTGTAAAGGAAAAATGAAAGGAATGGCACAAGAACAGAAAAAACATACTCATCCGCAAGACTCTGATTAAACAGAACAAAACAATAGAGGCCCCAGTGCATTTGTTATGAGATCAAGACTTGAGAACTTGATTTGCAGTTACTAAAACTTGATAAAAAAGGGTCCTGTGAAACTTCTACAACAAAAACAGATTGCTGATGGCCATTTTGTGAGAAAAAAACGATTGAATCGTTATTTAACTATTTATATTCTTTCTTCATTCCCAAGCTAAATATTTAGTTTATAAGAACCAAGTAGGGCGCCACGGTGGCCTAGTGGTTAGCACGTTCGCCTCACAGCAAGAAGGTCGCTGGTTCGATCCCCGGCTGGGCCAGTTGGCATTTCTGTGTGGAGTTTGCATGTTCTCCCCGTGGTTGCGTGGGTTTCCTCCGGGTGCTCCGGTTTCCCCCACAGTCCAAAGACATGCGGTACAGGTGAATTGGGTAAGCTAAATTGTCCGTAGTGTATGTGTGTGAATGAGAATGTATGAATGTGTTTCCCAGAGATGGGTTGTGGCCGGAAGGGCATCCGCTGCGTAAAACAAATGCTGGATAAGTTGGCGGTTCATTCCGCAGTGGCCACCCCGGATTAATAAAGGGACTAAGCCGAAAAGAAAATGAATGAATGAAGAACCAAGTACCTGCTTTGAGGAGACTTCCATGTGTAGGATTGGTGAGGGACTCTGAGAGGAAAATAAACATACCATTGTTGATTTTCATTCAGTCATAAATCTTTCAAATCTGAATGTTTGTGACTTTTACCTTGAACACCTGTAGCTCCTCCAAGATGATCTCCTCTGAGGACCAGTTTTCTTGAGTGATGCTGACTACCTTCAATACAGATCCCATATCTACACAAACACAAGCACACATTTGTGTCTCATACAGATCTACTGCCATCTGCTGGCAGTCTACAGCTCATACACGCTTAAAGGGATAGTTCACCCACGCAATTAATAGTTACTTAATTCAAACCTTTATGAGTTTCTTTCTTTTGTAGAAAACTGGGAACCATTGACTTCCGTAATATATTTTTTACTATGCAAGTCGATAGTTACAGCTTTGCAGCTTTCTTGTGTTCAACAGAAGAAAGACATTTATAAAAGTTTTAAATCAAGATAGTGATTACAAGTTAATTTTTAATTCGTTCCTCCTCGTCGTGGGAGTCTTAGGAGAGAACCCCAGACTTCTTTCTTCCCAGACACTTCATTCAGCTCCTCCGGAGAGGATCACGAGGCGTTCCCAGACCAGCTGAGAGACATAGTCCCTCCAGCGTGTCCTGGGTCTTCCCCGAGGACTCCTCCTGGTGGGACATGGCTGGAACACCTCCCTAGGTAGGCGTCCAGGAAGTTTCAGCTGGCTTCTCTCAATGTGGAGGAGCAGCGGCTCTACTTCGAACTCCTCTCGGGTGACAGAGCTCCTTAGCCTATTTATAATGGTGCGCCCTGCCACTCTGCAAAGGAAACTCATTTTAGCCGCTTGTATCAGAGATCTTGTACTTTCGGTCATGACTAGGGCCACACGGAATCTGCGCGCGCAGAATTCCGCAGATTTCCGCAGATTTTTAGCCCATCATTGATTCTGTTTATTTACTGCTGTAAATGTGTGTAAATTTATATTTATTCCGTTTTTAAATTAATTTCAGTAATAATATTGACCAATATGAAAATCTTCATATGATTTATTTTCAATACAGTTTTTAAAAGTACTATTTTCTGTCTTTTAGTAGAGATTTTATTTGAGAGACTTGCTTTGTTTAACAAATAAAGTGGATCTAATTTGATTCGAATTGTAAACAATAAATCAAATTTTAAAAAGTATTACTTTTTATTTCATATAATATGGTTTCAGTTATGATACTCCCAAAATCATTCCGCATAAATCCGCAGATTTTTAACTAAATATTCGGCAGAAATAGCAAAAAATGTCCACAGATTCTGTCTGACCCTAATCATGACCCAAAGCTCATGACCATAGATGATAGTAGGAACATAGATTGAACGGTAGATTAAGAGCTTTTCCTTTTGGCTCAGCTAATTCTTTACCACAACAGACCAGTACATTGACCACATTACCGCTGCACCAATCCGCCTATCCCGAACTATCCCTTTAAGAGTTCATCAAACATATAAATGACATTTCCTTATTTCCCCAAAATACACCATCAAATATAGTTGTTTTATATGATTTGTCAAGTCTTTCTAACCTGTGCCCAAGAACATAACAGCATACTGTCCGTCCTCAGCTGCCACGCGGTCCACTATGATCTGAGTAAGCCGATACTCAGTATTGATACGAGTGAAAATTGGTCGTCCTGTCATTGGGTGCACAGACTGGTACATGAGTGGGTGCAATCGTATAAAACTGATGACTTCATCTGGAAAGTCTTTAGTTGTTTTTATATGAGGATCATATGTCCGACTGGGGCACTGCAAGAAGGAAAATAAGACATGTTTAGAAAACAAAACAGAAAAAAAACTAAATCTGCAAGTAATTTTGCACTCATATGAGGTGATTTAACTGCACATGGCATTATCTAAATAGGTATTATATGTCTTTGTGCTTGTGTAAAAAAAGATGATTGGAACTAAGGAGGGCATAAGTAGTGTTATAACTCCCTCTTGTGGTGATGGAAGGAAATCCTGAAAGAGTCTGCCAATGATAACCAGAGAGAGAGAGAGAGAGAGAGAGAGAGAGAGAGAGAGAGAGAGAGAGAGAGAAAGAAAAGAGCCTGAAAGCGGAGTGTGAAGAGAGTTACTAACAGTGCCTGGACGTGGGTAGGGGATTCTGCCTTCATATTCCACCCAGCGATGATCTGGTCCCTCTTTATGAGCATACGGTCCATTAAACGCTGCACGGATGTCTTCCATTGTATAGACACACACTGCTGATCCTTTAAAGATGGAACTGACCCCCCAAAAAACACATGAACCCAAGCTGATTACCACAGTAGAAGCATTTCACATAACAAACAGGCAATTTTACATCCTATAGACTGCCATACTTTGTAATCCCTATATTGATCAGAGTTCATACACATTTTTACTAGTAAACTTTCATTAATTTTCCAGGACTTTGAAGTAAATTTTCATGACCAAATGTTTCTTGTAATGTCTACGTATATGTGGGAAATAACAAGAAAAACAATGCACATTCAAATTTATTAAATCATATCATAAAACATGCAACGGTCTATTTAGTTTCAATATATAGCTATGTATTTAGTTAATGGTTACACAGCCCTAATATTGTGAGAGCATGTTTATGGCCAAGGACAGAAAAGAAGTAAATACAACTAACCTATATTCAAGTAAACAGATATTTTCGTTTCATGACTTTTTCAAAACTTTAAAATTCCATGTCAAAATTCCATAACTTTTCCAGGGTTTCCATGAACGTACGAATCCCCGATTGATGGCCACATGAATAGATCTGTATGACACGTGTACTACTGTATGACAAACTCATGCTAAATGGTTTATGGGTATGCAATAATATGATTTTTCATTGCAATGTGTGTGTTATTATGCAAAACAGCAAAGTATAAGTAATTGTATTGGTGCAACACATCTCAAAATGGTAGCATTTTCGACAATTAGATTGGAGAGTATGTGATCTTGTGTCAGATTGAATGCAACTGACTACATATAGAGGGTTTTATAGAATCTTAAATGTAAAATAATTTGCTAGTGCATACATTTAATATTATATTATACACTCACTGGCCACTTTATTAGGTACACCTTACAAGTACGAGGTTGGACCTCAATTTGCCTTTAGAACTGCCTTAATTCTTCATGGCATAGATTCAACAAGGTACTGGAAATATTCCTCAGACATATTGGTCCATATTGACATGATCACGCAGTTGCTGCAGATTTGTCAGCTGCACATCCATGATGCGAATCTCCCGTTCCTCCACATCCCAGAGGTGCTTTATTGGATTGAGGTCTGGTGACTGTGGAGGCCATTTGAGTACAGTGAACTCATTGTCATGTTCAAGAAACCAGTCTGAGAGGATTTGAGCTTTATGACACGTTATTCTGCTGGAAGTCACTGAGGTCATAAAGAGGTGGACATGATCAGCAACAATACCTAGGTAGGCTGTGGAATTGACAGGATGCTTAATTGGTACTAATGGGCCCAAAGCTGTCAAGAAAATATCTCCCTCACCATTACACAACCTCCACCTGCCTGAACCGTTGATACAAGGCAGGATCGATCCATGCGTTCATGTTGTTGATGCCAAATTCTGACCCTACCTGCCAAATTCGATTGTCACAGCTGGAATAGACACTCATCAGACCAGGCAACATTTTTCCAATCTTCTATTGTTCAATTTTGGTGAGCCTGTGCGAATTGTAGCCTCAGTTTCCTGTTCTTAGCTGACAGGAGTGGCACCCGGTGTGGTCTTCTGCTGCTGTAGCCCATCTACCTTCAACATGTTGTCCGTTCAGAGATCTTCTGCAAAACTCAGTTGTAACGAATGGTTAATTGAGTTACTGTTATCTTTCTATCAGCTCAAACCTGTCTGCCGCTCACTAGATATATTTTCTTTTTCGGACCATTCTCTGTAAACTCTAGAGATGGTTGTGCGTAAAAAATCCCAGTGGATCACTAGTTTCTGAAACACTCAAACCAACCCATCTGGCATCAACAACACGTTCAAAGTCACTTAAATCACCTTTCCTCCCCATTCTGATGCTCGGTTTGAACTGCAGCAGCTCGTCTTGACTACATGCCTAAATGCATTATGTTGCTGCCATGTGATTGGCTGATTAGAAATTTGTGTTAACGAGCAGTTGAACCTAATAAAGTGGCCGGTGTGTATTCATACATTATATTACACTGATATTTGACATGAAGCTGCCAAGTTGTTTATTAGGCAACAGAATGTCAAATAACACAAATAAAGTATAAAGTTAAACAGATTTAAAACATTTTTAAACTTTAGTACCAAGATAAAAAAAAACAATCAAATATTGATACACTCACCTGGTAGTGGTGAACACTCCGTACACCATTGGATTTTTCTCATCTCTGCTAGGGAGAAGAAAGATGTCCTCTGTAACACACACACATACACATTTTAAAAAGTCTGATAAATCTAAAATATGTGTCTGTGGGAGTGAGAAGTAACATAAAGCACATCACTCACGGAGCTCATCAAAGTGTGTGTCCACTCCATCTGGTCCAGGAATGGAGCACACGAGTCTTGCTTTGAGAAATGTTGTCCACTTGTTAGTAAGACTCCTCAAACCTCCAACATCATTCTGCACGCAAAAAAAACACACACGGAAATAAAGGACATTTCAGTGAAGTCATTCCGAAAGCATGTGTTTATCATTTAAATCTTCAGTTTTATATATATTTTATAGACTTTCATAACACAATGTAAACCCAGCATTTGCTTCTGATTAAAGCAGCTTATTCAATTAAGCATACGACGACAGCAAACCACAAGCCCTTCAGTAACACACAGGCTAAAGAGGAGCACAAGAACACACACAAGAGAGACAAAGAAAGACTGTTCGTGAAATGGAGAAAAGCGAGCGAGGAGAGTTTATAAAGGGAATATAATGACCCTCTCCATGAGCAGGTTTACGTATTTAGATGCACAAAAGATCACTGAAAGGTCTCAGAAGGAGAAGACATGCTGAGAACACTTAAACGGATCTCCTCATTACAGCCAGAAGGGTTTAATCAAAGGATTTCAATGATTTCATCTACACTCGCTTAAAGCAGCGAACGTATTCCTCCACTGCCATTATCCTTGTTGAATAACACACACACACTTGAGAAAAAAGGGGGGAAGAGACCTAAAAGAGGTTTAGGAGTGGTGTTTTCCAAATTCTTTAATCTTCAAAGATGCCCTCTTCTTGTGTTAGGCCAGTTATCCAGTGAGGAATCTGGCCTCGGATTGCTTTACAGCTCTCTCCTAAAGCTATAAAAACCCTCCCGCTTCAGACCAAGAATTTTGCAATAGAGCTTGGAATTTTTATAGCATACAGCCTGGGAGGATGAGTCTATAGCATTAAGAAAACTGCTTTAAATCACTGATGTTTTATAATTGCTGCTGGATGACAGCTGACATGTGCGAACAGTTATTTAAAATCAGCTCTTAACAATATTCAATTCTGATTGGTCAAAAGCAGCATTGCAAATTAAATTATTTGAGCAATTCCAGCGTTATGGATGTGACATTTGCAGTAAAATCTCAAGACATAAATTCACAGAGAAAGTCTATGTTCACATTGTATTGACACATCTGTTTATATTTTCTAAAACTCCTAACCACAGAGTTATGGGAGCAGACAAATATCAATCTGTAAACATTTTTTATATTTTAAATGAGAGAAATAAACATGCGTTTTGGATGTGACCAAAAAAGTTTGTGAGTTTACAGTCTACAACATACAACATAATTCTGTGAAATAAACTGCACAACTCAAAAGAAATATTGCTTATCAAAAAGATAGGCTCTCTGTACAACAAACTTGATTGATTTTACTTTATTTTACATACAAAGCTTCATTATGGATGTGACATCTTGTTTGTGTGACATCTATGTGTGTGACTTTCGTAAATCAAATATAATTGTTTGAAAACATCAACAGAGATATTTTTTTGTATTTTTAAAGCACTTTACAATACAAGCCTACACCAAAAATTTAGAAATGTAGAAGCTGTTTCACTGTTTTGGCGAAAACTTATTTTTTTTTTGTAGTAAGGTTGACATTTGCATGGAGTTGCTTATTTATATCAATTTCCAACATATAGAATGTTCTCTAACGTTAAGATGTTTACGGCTGATAAGATTATTTAAAATGTTTTTTTTTCAAAGGTCCTTGATGCCCACCAAGGTTGCATCTATTTAATAAAAGTAGCGATATTGTAAATTGTTACTCTAATTTTAAACAACTGTATTTCATTTTAACATATTTATTAAAAAGAATTTATTATGTGATGGTAAAGCAAAAAGTTCAGTGGCCATTACTGCATCACACACACACGTACACAAAACTTTAGACCCCAAACTAATTTACTTATTTTTTGTACCACCTTTTTATTCTCAGCTAATACATTTATTTAAAAATCCAATAAAAAGCAATATCTATTAATGTATTTTTTTTTTAATGGATTGTTCGCCCCAGTTGAGTAATGTTTTTGCCCTCTACTTGTTCCAACCTTGTTTGAGTTTTTTTTTTTTTTTTTTGATGATGATGATGATGAACATTCATTCATTCATTCATTTTCTTGTCGGCTTATTCCCTTTATTAATCTGGGGTCGCCACAGCGGAATGAACCACCAACTTATCCAGCATATTTTTTACGCAGCGGATGCCCTTCCAGCCGCAACCCATCTCTGGGAAACATCCATACACACACATTTACACTCATACACTACGGACAATTTAGCTTACCCAATTCACCTGTACCGCATGTCTTTGGACTTGTGGGGGAAACCGGAGCACCCGGAGGAAACCCACGCGACCACGGGGAGAACATGCAAACTCCACACAGAAATGCCAACTGACCCAGCCGGGGCTCGAACCAGCGACCTTCTTGCTGTGAGGCGAACGTGCTACCCACTACGCCACCGTGGCGCCTATGATGATGAACATGCAAATTATATTTAGCAGAAAGCTATAGAATTGTAGCAATTGGCTTTTCATAATATATTGTTCTACTATATATCAATATCAATGGCTAAAAAATTACAACATGTATACCTTCTACTGTGTTCTATATATCTTCTTCTGAGCTTAATAAAATAAAACATTCATTTTGGCATGACTTATCCTTTAAGCAGTTCTTTAATAGGTCTTTTATTTGTTTACAATATTATTTTACAATAATGGCCAACTGACTAGCATAAGATAATTTAGAGTAATCTTTCCACATGTACTGTATTTGTCTTACCACATGCTTTGTATTCAAGTATTAGTGTTTTAAGTCAAACTCAAGGTTTGGTGAGCGATCGTTACCTAAATTACTTCCGTCCTTTGTATGATTTGATGACGGCCTTGTGGATGGGATTCAATTGCTAACAATCCTCAGGAATATCTTTGGGAATAATGCCCTCGAAGGGTGTTAAAATGACGATTTTGCAATCAATAAAATGTTTGAATTTTCTTCCATATGATTCATCTTGATTATTTATGGATAATATTTGCTTAATGACCTCAGTCATTATCGCGAACCTCTAGTTAAATGGATAGTTCACTCAAAAATGAAAATTATGTAATTAATTTACTCTCCTTTTACTTAATTCAAACCTTTAATTTTTTATTTTTTAACCTAGCTTTTTTCTTCTCTTGAACACAAAAGATGATATTTTGCAAAATGTTGGAAACCTGTAACCATTAGCTTCCATAGTATTTATGGTTGCAGGATTTCAGATTTCTTCATATCATCCTTTGTGTTCAACAGAACAAAGAAACTAATAAAATATTACACCCACTTGAGGTTGAGTAAATAGTGAGTAAATTGTCATTTTTTGAGTTATCCCTTTAAGCTGTGCAATAACACAATGGAGTCACTTAAAGGGCCAAAAAAAAACAACCTCTCTTTTGGTTCAAGTCTACCTCAGAATTTTTTCAAAAAATGCTCTGAGATGGGCATGAAGCTCTGCTGGCAGAGGGAGGAGTGGACGTGGCTGGCAGCAGTTGTCAGTTGGCTCACAAAATGAGACACAAACCCATGATTTTATAGTTTACAAAGCTAAAATGCAAAGAAATAAACAGTAATTTATGTCCTGCTACATTTGTTATTCGTAATTTTATATCCACATAACCACAATTTGTTATATCTTTATAAAGATATTCATGTATATATAAACAATATAAATGAGGAGGACTTCTCTCCTACTGAATCCCCCAGTCTGAATGCAGACACAGTGGATAGCAGTGCAGCAGGTCTCTTGCCCTGTCTATTCCAACCATTAACCCTGCCAGTAATCTGGAGGATTTTAAACATAGGCAAACAGCATGAATAGGCGATGTGTCTGAATAATAACAAACTCAACTGATAAAAGACAAAGTCCACAATTCTTCGATTCTCATACAGCTCTCTGGATAAAAATGCTTGCTGCAAACCATCAGCTTTGCTGTATCGGCCCTGACAGAATCGCGGGGATAACATGCAACAAACCCCGTGGATCACGGAAACAAACACATATGACCCGGACCCGTGCCTTGTGCGGTCTCACTCAGTCATTGGGTCTCACAGCTTGGCAGGTCTGCCATGCCTTCGGAAAGCACGGCTTTCATAAATAATTAAGAAGCAGGGTCTTCTCATAGGATAAGAAAACTCCACTATGAAAAATAATGAGAAACTGACAAGTCATCACTCCACTAGTAGATTCATGCTACGTCACTGATTTTGATTCCACCCCAATAATTATTTCAAACCTGGAAGATGAAATTAGCTAACAAAAGCTCAAAAATTATCCAGTTTTCCCCACAATTAAAGCTGACAGGTGCTAACGCTGTCTTAACTAATGCTCAACACACACAAATCTGTTAAAATTCCCAAAAAAGCACTCCAGGATGTCTTGAAACTTTAACACACTTATTTCCAAATACAAGGGACTCTCATCAGGAATGACAGTTCAGGCAGCAACTACACGGCCAGACCTCTACTATGATTTACCCAGCCTGACAGTGGTTTGGTCCTCTTTCAGCATATCACATCAAGGGAAACGTACCAGGAAGCCTCTCCCCCCAAGAGGAAGCACATTTAATCTTCTGTCCTGAGGAGGATCAGAGAGATGAGGTGAGTTTCTCTGTGATCAGGCAGCGTGAGGACAGGCCTTACCCTGCAGATCCGGGCGACACGAGACAGCACGCTCTTGTCCGTAGTGCTCCCATCACGAGAAGCCTCACGGAAAAAGAAGTAAATCTTGTCATCATCAGGATTATAGGTGTCTGAGATGGGGTGGGCAGAAATGAACTTGCCCTCTGTGGGGATAAGAGAGAGAAAAGCTGATCAGATTTCATTTATATCTGTGATGGTAATCCCACCAATACCTTTATAATCTTGTAAGAAAGTGTGGAAGCTTATTAAAAATTGTTACTAGTGAGTGCAAACTTAAAACAATCTTCTCCAATAAACTATACATTAGTAAGGGAACTTTTAACATAAATGCAAATGCAATCAGGTCTACTGCAAAAACAACTGTGTCCATGTTTAATTTTTCCAGAAAAACCTGAATGTAGTTTACAGTATTTCACAAAAACTAAACTTTTGCACTGGCTGTTAGCAAAACTTGGTTTAAAGGTGCTTTAAGTTTTTGACTCTTCTAAAGCATAGAAACACCTTAATATGTTTGCAGATATTTAAGAAACATGCTAAGTAAACATTATTGTTTATCTGAAAAACAATGCTGAAGTCAGATATTCTGCTTTGAAAATGTGAGTTACGTGTCGGAACGGCTGTCTTTGTTTTGGTCATTTAATCCATCCAATGCCAGTTTAGCCAATTATATTACAGCACCCCGGGTTGCCTTGGTGTAAAGCAACATATTTTATTCATTCATTTGGAAAGGCTTTCAAAGTATGGACCTGCGACCGAAATGCGACCTCCAGTGGACAGAAGCAGACTCCGAAATGAGACGCAGATTCAGAGTTCCACAGAAGGTGGTTATTAATTAGCAAATAATAGAAATATTGCAAATGTAAACATTAGGTGAGCAGGTTAGATTGTAACACCGTGTCCTAACAACACTCTGACGAGAGACGCAGTGATAAGCAATTTAGCTTTTTGCACCAGATGAAACACAACAGAAATTTAAACACAGCCTTTCAGAAGCATAGAATAGTGCACACACTGCACTCCAATTAAATGGTAAGGCTTATAATCTAAT
>CAIGQQ010033467.1:4104683-4107092 GCA_903798035.1 Danio albolineatus
TATTGTCTGGAATGCATCCCAAACTACCTCCTGAAGTGGATTAAGCGATCAGATTAATCAGTATTGAATGTTTTTTGGAGGGCATTTAGCCCTCCGATCAGACAGATATCCAATCGGAAAAAAATGCATGAAGTGACCAGGTGAAACAGCCCAATTGGCTGATTGATCGATGATCATTTAAATCGTGGAATAACATAAGGGCGAGTAAATGATGACAGCTCTTTAAACTATTCCTTGAAAACTTTCCATATTCAGGACTATTTTTTGAAAATTACATTGCAGAAACGCAATTTCTGGTAGGAAGGAAGGATCTGTAATGACTAATAGCTATAATTAATCAAACTTTGCTCAGCTGGAAAAATTCAGGCTTCAATGCAACCCCCCAAAATGAAACACAAGAAGAAAAAAGAGAGAGGAAAGTTTACAGCTGGTGCTCTTGACAGGGTGTGACATTTCTCTATAGCCCTCCATTGGAAACATGAGGGTTGGTTTAACTTGAAGCCAAAAGCAAATGTCTGACAGACAGAATAGAGGATTTTTTCTTGAGAGAAAGCAGTGTAAAGAGTCAATTGCCCTTTACAGCAGGTTTGTGTTAGAGTAGGAAGAGCTGTTAAATCAGGTCTCACCTGTGAGCACTGAAGCAAAAGGCTGATGCGGATCAAAAGGACATTTCATTCGGCCAGATTCCACAGTGTTGCTGTGAAGCTGCAACCAGCTGTCCTGCATGATGCACAAGACACACATCATAACTTTACATACAGAAAAACAACTCTTAAGAAAATTAGTCAATAAAGCAGACAAGTAATCCTTTAACTCAGTCATTAATTGATTTGCTTGCCTCTTTGTGACCTTTAATCTCTAAGAAGGCACATGTAGGCTGGAAGGCTCCAGTGCCACAGACGTAAACATGCGTCCGGTTATAGCTGTGCAAAACTCGTATGAAATTTGCACATTCAGTCTGCAGAAAAAGAAAGAGAGGGAATCTTTTAGCAATGTTTGGGTCAGTTTTAAAACATGTATGAATGTCACTGCATTAGACAGCAAAATATCTAAGTGCCAAATTTGAATCAAAGACAACGCAGCTCATTTCCAAAACGACAAAAGCACATAAATCAGGACCAAAATTACTTTGCAAAAAAGCAGAGCCGATAATAATGGTATGTACTGTATATGTGTACGTGTGCGTAGTGTGTGTGTAATTAACCTACATCACAGATAAATAACGAGTTATAATGTGTTTTTGAGTGTTAAATAAAAGCAAAATTACTGTTAACTACAAACCTTAAGTATTCTCCTCACATTCTCCTCATGGTGGCTCAGTGGTTAGCACTGTCGCCTCACAGCAAGAAAGTTGATGGTTCGAGTCCCGGCTGTGCCAGTTGGTATTTCTGTGTGGAATTTGCATGTTCTCCCCGTGTTCGCATGGGTTTCCTCCGGGTGCTTCAGTTTCCCCCACAGTCTAAAGACATGCGCTATAGCTGAATTTAATAAACTAAGTTGGCCATAGTGTATGTGAGTTTTGTGTGTTTTTGTGTTTGTGTGTGTTTGTGTATGAGTGTTTCCCAGACCACCTCATTCAGGCAATCTCAGACAGATTGCTTAGGTGTGTGTTACATTCCTGTGTTGTGTGATTATTGTTATTATTATTTTTTTTTGCTAGTTCCTCTTTCTCTCTCTTGCGCGCGTGCTCGTTCTCTC
Source organism: Danio albolineatus (assembly GCA_903798035.1). Taxonomy (NCBI): domain Eukaryota; kingdom Metazoa; phylum Chordata; class Actinopteri; order Cypriniformes; family Danionidae; genus Danio; species Danio albolineatus. Next base: position 4,106,382 of record CAIGQQ010033467.1, read on the forward strand.
TCTGTCTCTCTTTCGCGCTCTTTCTCTTCTCCCGCTTTCATTCACACAGAGGCTCCTATTGGCTATCGCTGCCCAGCTGTTTGCCATGTCCCCTCTGACGTCATCATACGGTCTCCAATCCAGCCGCTGCCACCGTGGCATAAAAGTGGTGACAGGACGCTACACGCGAGGCCCGGGACACTTTACTTTTCTGTGTTGTGTTGTGTGTTAGTGAATTTGATATCCGTTTTCAGTGTGTGTTACAATCTGGTATATGTCCGTTGTTATTTGTCTATTCTCCATTTGTCTACCCAGTTACGCGCATCTGAGGTTGGAGAGTGAGACAGGTAAGATTGTCGCGCGACATACATTGTGCACAAGTAGGTTTTAAATATCACTTTTGTTAGACACACTAGGTAAGGGGCGTGCTCCACCCGCTGTACTTTTGTTTTTCCTCTTATATTAGTGTAGATTAGGTAGTGCATGATAGACGCGAAGATTTTCGTTTCTATAGCCTACTGATATATTTTTTCTTTTGGATAGTTAGGGTAGAGGTTGGGCCAATAGAATAAATTGTTTTGTTTTATTTATTTCTATTGTTTGGACGCCGCCCGCGTCTCATCTCTCCAACTCTCCCATCTATCTGTTCAAACATTTTGTGTCCCGTTTGTTGTCCAAAATTTTTAATATATTCTTGTAAATACATTTATTGTTCTTTCTATATATATATAT
>CAIGQQ010033467.1:4111596-4116596 GCA_903798035.1 Danio albolineatus
ATCTATCTATCTATCTATCTATCTATCTATCTATCTATCTATCTATCTATCTATTTATCTGTCTGTCTAGTTTTAAACTGTTTGAAATCAATGCCTAGAGTCAAAATAATTGTTACGATCAAGAGACAAGAGAACATGCTTCACCTAAAAAATGACAACACTTCCATTATTCTCTATTGAAAACACTATCCAAGGCTGGTTTTGCAAGATGAAACAACCACTCTGAAAGTGGGTAAATGCTTTTTAAATTATTCTATGGGGAAAAAACTGCTAGGCTTTGCCTCAGACCACACATAGTGTTAAGCTATTATGTATCTTTTCATAGAGACCAGATTCTGGCTGTCTGCAGGTGTGAGCCCTTTAAGGTGTGTGTGTTTACCTTTTTGGGGTGTTTATTGATGTTGTCTGGATCCAGTAGGTAGACGTGGTCTTTGGCTCCCAGCAGTAATCGGCCTCTCTCCTCATCCAATAAGACTGTCTGGAACTGCTGCCCTTCGCTGGAACCCACAAATGGCACCACACTTCGTGAATGGATCAGCTCTGAAGAAGACAAATGAAATCATACAAATTCAATACTTTTATTTTTTTGTCAGTTTTCATCACCAATCATTTTGAATTGAAGAAATTTAGTAAATATGAAGAATGAAACATAAAGAATGTGAGTAAATAACATAAATAAACTTTTGTAATGGCAAAACTATGAAAATAACATGTTTTTCACATCTTATCATGCTTAAAAAGACAAATACACATAAACGTATGTCAAAATAACCACAGTTACCGCAGTCATTTCTGAATTAAGAGAACATAGTTAGGCTAATATTAGATTTGTAAAAGTATTGTACATGGGGACAGAAACTACTTAAAGCAAGACAATATTTCCCCTAAGGTTCACCCTTTTTTAACTAAAATTAAAAAAAATAAATAAATGAAAGTTGTCCTTATTATCTCACAAGTGTTTTCTCTAAACTGAAAAAGTAAACTTATAACGATATGGTCTAAATTAACTGGTTTTAATCAAGCCAAGAATATTATTTAACATCGCTGAACCAACCTACTGTAATCATACAAGTTTAAGCCAACAAAATAATTTAGATCAGTTACCATTTTGAGGTTAAAAAAGGTCATTGTTTTTAGAAGCAAACCAAATAATGTCTAAGACTGTGATCAGATTAGCTCCAAAAACTGCAGCCAGAAGAGATTTCAATCTGAATTTGAACACTTTACAATATGGTTTTGATTAGTTAATGTTAGTTTATGTATTTAACTAACATGAGCATACAAGAAACAATGCATTTACTACAATATTTCTTCATCATTTCTTCAAGTTGTTAGTTGTGATTGTTAGTTCTTGTTAACTCATTAACTAATGTTAACAAGCACAGCTTGTATTAATAATTTAATTAATACTAATAATATTATTGTATTTAATTAGTAAATGTTGAAAAAGAACTGGGGTGACACACTGACGCAGTGGGTAGCGATGTCCCTCACAGCAAGAAGGTCGCTGGTTGTAGCCCCGACTGGGTCAGTTGGCATTTCTGAGTGGAGTTTGCATGTTATTCCCGAGAGTTGAATAAGCTAAACTGGCCATAGTGTATGTGTGGGTGTGAATGCAATAGTGTATGGGTGTTTCACAATGCTGGGTTGCGGCTGGAAGGGCATGCGCTGCATAAAACATATGCTGGATAAGTTGGCGGTTTATTCCACTGTGGCGACCCCAGATTAATAAAGGGACTAAGCCGAAAAGAAAATGAATGAATGAATGAAAAAGGACTAAATAACGCAAGAAGTATTGTTCATACTTAGCTCCTGTAAGTAAATACATTAACTTTAAGTACTGGAAACCTATAGTAAAGTGGAACCCAATTTTCATGTAATACGTAAAGCTGGTGTAAGAGTATACATACGCTTTCAACTGAATGTTGGCACAATCTGTTTGACAAAGTGTTATGCTGATTTATTAACATAAATAGGCATTAGGGTGCAAAGATTGGATAGTGTGTCATAGTCTACAACAACCAATGCCACATCTGGAATGCTTCACAATGCCCTAACAGAAAGCCCAGTACATATTATTTTACATTCAGCCCTCCATGACAGGTTCTGTGACCCCTTGACATCTGTACACAGCTCTCCTATACACAGCTGTCAAACATAGCATAACGAATGACAGATGACCTGGTACTGATGTTACTAGGTGGAATTACGTAATTACAGGAATGATCATGCAACAATGATCCTCCCTATCCTCTTAACGATGTTCCTTAAGATTATTTTAATGCTTGCTTTCTTGATGACATCACACACACAACAAATACGTAGGACTCAAAATAACATAATCAGAGACATTGAGAAAAATACTGTGTTCTTTACATTGATTGTGATAATGTTTTGCTTGAATCTTAAAGAGTTCTTAAAAGGACAGCACACCCAAACATTACTTGAACACAAAATAAGTCTGTTCACAAAATTTTAATAAGCAAACCATTGGCTTCTACAATACAGAATTCGTTGCCCTACGCTACAAAGTCAATTGTTACCAACAACCATTTGGCTAAAAACTATCTACAAAATAGTCTGTGTGTGAGTAAATGGTGACTATTCATCTTTATTTTAGGCTGTACTATGCCTTTAAATTGGTGACATGGTCGCGCAGTGGGTAGCGCTGTCACCACACAGCAAGAAGGTCGCTGGTTCGAGCCATAGCTGGGTCAGTTGGCATTTCTGTGTGGAGTTTGCATATTCTCCCTGTGTTCATGTGGGTTTCCTCTGGATGCTCCGATTTCCCCCCAAAGACATATGCTGTAGGTGAATTGGGTGAGCTAAACTGTCTGTAGTGTTTGTGTGCATGGGGTTGAGCGTTGGGCTAACAACTCAACTCATAAAAACTAGATGTTACGAAACACCAATATGGTGCGTCTAAATATCGATTTTGATTTAAATGGCCCTGGGAGTAAGTAAGCATCACTTTAAACAAAAAAAATTACATGTACATCAGATTATACTTTTTTTGAGTGGCCAACTATTTATTGTTTTCAGAGATAAACAAAAACTACATACAAATGTCCAAAGAGAAAAGTGCAACAGACACATTATTGTTAACTTGAGTCAGAAAGAAAAAATAATAACAATACAATTATAAATTAAAAAATAAAAAATATATATAAATAACAAAACATAAATAATAATTAAATTATATTATACAATCATTGCTTTATATAGTTTAGCAAATTGCCAAGCATGAGAATATTTTTATGTCTGTAAGGCAAGTACATACTGAGTTTTGATCAACGTGAGGCTGAAAGAGCAGAAAGTGCATCTTCTGTTGCTGTTATAAACGTACACAATTAGACCCGTTACAGTTTTAAACAATGTCCAAGTCTATATCAGGGGTTCCCAAACTTTTCAGCCCACAACCCCTAAAACAACAATGCCCACAACCCCCAATATCCTCTGAGGTGGTTATAAATATACAAACCTTGCATGCAACAGTGCACACATACACCAAAAGGTCCAAGTCTATACCTCATTTAATTTTGGAGAACGTCACTCTGAGACCTTCCTCCATATTCATTCATGGCCCTTATTTTTAATGTATGCGAGTGCAGTAAATGTGCCAGAAAGTTTAACTTGGTGCCATAAAATCAATCTGCTGCATATGACTTTAATATAACGTAATCACCCTTGCGGTCGCAATCCAATGAAAAAAATTAATAAATGAAAGTCTGATGGCTTTTTATTTGCATGTTGCTTTTTTTTTTTAAATGTTTCTATTATTTTTTATAGTCTATAGGTTATGGATAAAATATGGTATTAAATATTTTAATGAAATGGATTTGATTTTTGTAAATCACCAAGCGACCCCCCTGTCCCGCGATGGAACCACTGCTCTATACAGTATGTCTATTCATTCATTTTCTTGTCGGCTTAGTCCCTTTATTAATCCGGGGCCGCCACAGTGGAATGAACCGCCAACTTATCCAGCATTGGTTTTACGCAGCAGATGCCCTTTCAGCCGCAACCAATCTCTGGGAAACATCCATACATTCTCATTCAGGCTCATACACTACGTATAATTTAGCTTACTCAATTCACCTATATCGCATATCTTTGGACTGTGGGGGAAACCCACACAACCACGGGGAGAACATGCAAACTCCACACAAAAATGCCAACTGACCCAGCCGAGGCTTGAACCAGCGAGCTTTTGCTGTGAGGCGAATGTGCTACTCACTATGCCAACGTGGCACCCTCTATGTGTCCAAAAAACTGTTTTTAATGCCGAGTTCAGACGGCATGATTTCCAAAGTAGTCGTGTCACACGCTTCTACACTGCATTATCTGGGCTAGTGTTCCTTCACTGCTTTGTTTACACTGTAGGAAGAATCGGCGACAAGGGGTTTCACACTGCATGACTTTAAAATAGGAAGAATCGCCAACAAATTTATCTCGGTCTGCAAACGCGACACACAAACAACACAATGTCACATATTATATTTTTTGTTATTAACTACATAATGAGAAAGAAGCCTTTAGTGTGGTAGAAAATTTACTTATTTTGCTCACCTGGCTTTTGAAGAGAATTAGAAATTTCTCCTCGACTTTTTTTCAATTTCATCCCAGTTGTAATATTGCTTGGATGACACGTCAAACATACACAGGTGCTCCTGCCAAATATTCACTAGTTTTTTCTCCATTTCTTGGGTTTAAATAGGCTGAAGCTCTTTTAACTTCTCCCCAACCTCCTGCTGGCCTGCAGATACGCATACTAGTGGATGCTGCTCTCTCATTGGCTGTAGGTAATCGCCAATGTTATTTTCAATCTGAACACACTTCAAACGGCATGATTTTGAATCGCCGACAGCTCCAGATATTTAGCATGCCAAATATCTGACGAGCGTCGACAACTCATCTGTGATTCTCTCAGATCACATATTTGATAGTTCACACTGTGTGATTGTTACTAGCGTGAACGAGCACTGATTTGCTTGTGATTT
>CAIGQQ010033467.1:4121596-4170252 GCA_903798035.1 Danio albolineatus
AATGGAAGGTTTTTTATTATTATTAGAAGAAAAACTATTTTAATGAGGTCAGGGAATTAATAAACATTTTATTTGGACTTCCAGTAAAGTGAAAAGTATGTTAAAGGGCACCTATTTTATCTCTTTTACAAGATGTAAGACAAGACTTTGATGTCTCCAGAATGCATCTGTAAAGTTTCAGCTCAAAATACCCATCAGATTATTTATTATACAATGTACAATCTGCTCATGTTGGTGTCTTGAGGGCTTTGTAGCTGTTTTTGTAACCTGTGGCCTTAAATCCAACTGAGCTGCCTCTCCGTGCCCCATATGTGCATGTCTGCTTTTCATGCGTTTTGTCAGATAAACAGCATTCAGTAATAAAGACAGACACGGATCTACCTGAAATAAGGTCACTAGTCAAAAATACTAATTAAGTTTATATGTGTTTGTGGTAGAGTTTATTCAAGCCTTTCTGAAATGATGGGTGATACACAAATGCCGTTTGAAGTACACACACACACACACACACACACATGCACGTTTACAGACACCATGACCCCTGGTGATTAATAAGAATTAATAAGCGATTTTATTACAAGCATACACTGTTTTAAAAACATTTTAAACTTATACGATTAATTATTGATGTGCAGATGATTTAAGAGTTGTAACATGTTTTAATCCCAGTTTCTTTGCAAAAAAATGTTCTGTGGACATGTGTATACATGGTTTTATGGAGACATGGCACCTGTCAATCAATTTGGTTGGCGGGGAAAACCGCACTCCGACACCACGTTGCGGTGGGCCTCAAAATCACTGGGATTTGGATCCTATTTTAATGTCAGTAAATAAAAAATAAAAAAAAGACTTGTTGTGTTTATATCACTCCAATACGACGGTGGACACACAGATCTGTCCAAACAGCTTACAAAAGTAGATTTCCATAATTGGCACCCTTTAATATTTAGATTCCCTGTAAAATTATATTTCTGTGTAAACAGAATGTTTATTTGTACTCTAAAGATTAAACTAGTGGCAAAAAGTGATGTGAAAAAGTGAATATTTACACAGTATTTGCTTTTGATAGACCTACAATTTTAATTACACACTCAAAATATGATGAACAATAACTTTAATAACTTAAAATTCAAAAAAAAAAAAAAATCACTTTCTCTGTCCAATATTATCTACTCAGAAAAGAAAAAAGAAACAAAAGGGGAAATGTATGTGTATATATATAAATATAAAGTAAAGTACATTGTGCCCTTTTTTTTTTAATCCAGAAAATATTTTAAAGTTGGGGCTGCACGATTTTGGAAAAATCTAACATTGCGATATTTTTTTATATTTTGCGATATAGATTGCAATATGAATACAATTTCACCAGATGACTGAATGTCTCAGTTTGGTAAAAATTTGCATCTGCACAAAAATCTAACAAACAATCTATAAAATTGGGGCCCCCCCGAAACATTTTCATTGCGGTCTGTGCTATTTGCAGTGCATTTCTCTATTTGCATTTGTTGTGAGTATTTTCATGCATAATTATCTATAAATGCAATTAAGAAAAAGACAAAACTGAAATAAACTGTTTTATCCTGTTCCTAGTCTAACAGCATTCAAGTACTGTACAGTAACTGAATGACAAAAAAGTAATTGAATAAAATTAATTGTAGTAAAGGTCACAAATGGTACAATTTCTTACACTTGAATGCGTTTAAAATCAAGCACAATCACATGCATCAAAAACACATACAAATGATAAATTATGATACAAAATCAACATTTCATATCCTGCGATGTGACTAATGCAAATGATCACATTAGGATATCGATGATGAAACAATATATTGTGCGGCCCTACTCAAAACAGTCACCAAACACATCTTGTATTGATTTCCACTCGAGAAATTCTCTTCAAAAGTTCTGTCAATGTACAAACCAGGCATCAGTCTGTTCTCTGCTCTCATTCACGTCACATTCTCAACAGCGCAGCTTCTAAAATATGGCAAACCGACGCACAGCATGCAGGATTTTATGCTGGAGAATCTGAAAATAAACAGACGGCTCACCACAGTAACTCATATTTCTAGTGGCGCGAGTTTCCTGATATGGATGAAGGTCTGTTTCAGTAGTGCTAACCTGCTGTGGGTCAGTTTTTAGGGAGCTATAACTTCCCTCGGAAACAAATGGAGACTTTTATCACTTTTTGTCGATTAGAAAGAACATTAAGGAGATATCACTAGACGGCGCTATCAAAAACATGCTCTTGAATCCATCACTGGTGCTACTGATGTTGTAAAGCTCAGGGCAGATTTATCATGCGTCTACAAGAGTGGACAAAGTATGCATGACTTTTAACAATGCACGAGTCAATGCACTTAAATGCTGTTACTTTTAACAGTTGTTGCTTTCACGCCTCACTCACTTTATAGCATCACACAGTTATCTTGCCTGTGTTTGAGCGTGTGGCACTACTTCAGTGTTGACTCCAGTGATAAGCTAAAATGTGCTTTGCTCAAGGGATCACTGTTGAGATCAGAGCGTTAACGCCTTATTGACTTATCAAACCTTTGAAGCCGCAGCTGCAGTGGAGCGATCAAACACAACCACAGGTAGAAGGAGGGAACGCGCTCACAGCATGCAACAGTGGTTAGCAAATACCACAAGAGAAGCGGACAGTTACAGTGTGGTACTGGGTAAAATCCCAGACCATAATAGGCATGGCCTTTTTTAACCTCTCATTACGTCTTAGAACCTCTGACACAGCAAAGCATACAGTTCTGCACTCAAACAAATAGATGCAGGTGTTCAACGCATTCATATGTGAGTGGTGCTATTACAACCCCAAATCAGAAAAAGTTGGGACAGTATGGAAAACGCAAATAAAAAAAAGAAGAAAGTATTGATTTCTAATTTGACTTTTATTTCACTGCATATAATATAACGAACATAATTGAATGTGTTCATCATGATTTTTCTTTTTTCCAAAATAAACACATATTCCAATTTCAGCTGCAACGCATTTAAAAAAGTTGAAATTGATTTTTCTTTTTTCCAAAATAAATACATATTCCAATTTCAGTTCTTGCAATGCATTTAAAAAAGTTGAAATTGTAAAGCAGTTACCACTTCTGTTGTAAAGCAGTTACCAAGTTGGGACAGTATGGAAAACGCAAATAAAAAAAAGAAATTATTGATTTCTAATTTGACTTGTATTTCACGGCATATAATATAACGAACATAATTTAATGTGTTCCTCATTTTTTTCTTTTTCCCAAAATAAACACATATTACAATTTCGATTATTGCAACGCATTTAAAAAAATTTAAATTGTAAAGCAGTAACCACTTCGTAATGTTGCCATTCCTTTTCACAACACTTGTTGACACCAAGTGATGAAGTGTTTCAGGAGTAATTTTGTCCCATTCTTCCTCCAAACAAGTCTTTTCAAGAGTTCACACATAGCTGATGATTGATTATAAAGCTTGTTTGGCATGCTGTCCCAGGAGAGAGCCCTGAGCTCATAAGATCCTCGAGCCCGGGGCTCCCTCCCGTTTGCAAGGTGAGAGGGGAGTTTGAGCTCTGGTAGATCTTAAGAACTCCCCTGCTGTGGTAGCTAATGAACCGATAGGGATTGCTATGAAAAGATAACTACTTACTAGGGGCATGTCTATGCTGGCAATATGGATTGGTCAATTAACTTAAGTTGCATGTTTTTGAACGGTGGAAGGAATCCAGGGAACCCGTGAGCATGGGGAGAACGTGTAAACTCCGCACAGAATTGTCGGCTGGTTGGTAAGGACCAGAACCAGTGACGTTCTTGCTGTGAGGCAACAGTGCTAACCACTGGGCAACCGTGCCACCCATCTAGGAAAGGAGGAGTAGAAGTGGAAGAGGGGATTCTTCAAAATGAAGATGGCTGTGATATGGAACTTATGGTATTTATAGTGGCTTAGGAATCGTCGGATTGGTGAATCATGAATTGAATAATGCAGGACCAGCTGCAAGCAATCATAAGCATGTGATCCTTTTGAAATTAGTTTAGAAATAAACTTCACAAAGTGGAACAGTACATGGTCTTCGATGTTGCATTTTGCGCTTCAAAATGCTCCACACATTCTTTATTAGAGACAGGTCGGGACTGCAGGCAGGCCAGTCATTCTTTTTTTAATTTGCATTTCCAAGCTGTCCCAACCTTTTTCTGATTTGGGGTTGTATTTAAATTTGCTTACACAATGTCAGGTGGTTGCCAAACCATTGCTATAGTGTTTTACAGAGGATGCTGGAGCGTTGTTAAGTGGTTGCATACAGGCCTAAGTCAAAAATGAGGCTGTGAGCAACTATAATGAATGTTTGGATGAGTATAATTAATATAATGTTTACAATTTTATCAATGTAAACAAATTTAGCCTTATTTAAAGTACATACTGAATGACACTGCACTCAGTATGGCTTTTCACATTTAGAAACTATAAATGTACACATTAAATAAAGCAAACAATCTGTACTTGAGATTATCATTAATTTACATGCTGCACTCATATGACAAAACGTCACAGCCTGATCTCACCAGGAAATAGTTTAGTGGCTCATTCATACAAATTCATTGAGTTCAGTACATGTAAGATTTTAAGGAGGCGTGGCACCAAACCTGACCCCTAAACCCAACCAACATTGGGGGATGAACAAATTGTACTAAATCATACGAATTAAATCCACTAAATCAAAAAGCTACAATTTGCTGTGAGATAGCATTAAAAGTGATGACATCAAATGTTTTAGGTTACTTTGACTTATTTAAATAATCAGGTATCAAGTTAAAGAGGGTTCAACTAACTTTTTTTATTTTATACTAAGTTTAACTAAAAAAGCGACTTAAAAAAGCAAACTTGATTCAACTAAAAAAATTAAGACAGTAATTTTTTTTATATAGCGTGTTGTTCCAGAAAAAATAAAAAAAAGTTATCTTATCACTTGTCGCATATTGCTGATGTAACTACAGGTATAACAAAACTAAATAGTATATTGATTACTGATTAATACGAAAAATATGCATTATATCTGTGAAAATATATTGTACATTTTATAGTTAAACTGTACCTTAAACATTTGTACCTCAACCTGCAAACCCACAAGCCTTTATTTTGACAAATAAACTTGTGGCATTACAAATAAAGTGGATTTGTTTAATCATCACAGTACAGGATATTTAATTGGAAACATTGATGTGTGTGTGGGAGCTTGTTTCAGACAGTGTCCAAAGGCAAAATACAAACATACTGTACTTTTAGGATATCCTCAATTGTAAAAACAACCAACATACAGTATATACACAAACACTATTATTCCAAGGAATTCTAAAGATTTCATTAAAGATTTGTTTTGTCTACAGCCATTAAAATTATCTTCATATAAAATCAAAAAAACATCTACATCATATATCATCATCCAGTCGATCCAAGTATGTGTGCTTGAAGTAAATACAACACAAAGCTTGCGTACTGCTACTGATATGCTGCACATCCCTTATGTACACTCAATCAGTCAGATGTGCAGTCTAAATATTGACCTCATACAAGTGAGCTGTAAACCTCTCATCACACTCCAACATGCACTTCAAAACGTATCCTCTAAAAATGACAAACATGCCAGCAGATGTTTCAAATAAATACAGCAGAATTCATCAAAACACTTAAGAATTAATAGATTATTTTGAAAAGCTATGGATGAAAGTTTGGGATTAAATGGAATGTTAAATAAACTTTACCTTTGTAGCCGAGTTTAACTCTTGGCAAACTTTCCTTCATGCAGTTCACCTCAGGCAGAGAGAAGAAGAGCATCACTGATGTAGACCACCAAGCACATGAAAACCGTCCCGTCCTGACCTGTCTCCTCTGTCTCCGTCTGTCTGGCTCCCCTGCAGTCTTCATGATGGACGAGGAGATTTCTGCAGCCGTGGGCCTGTGATGGAGTGGACAGTTAGATAGAGGGAGTGTCTGGGCATTGTGGGAGGTGTGTGTGTCTGTGTGTTTGAGGTCTTATTAAATCCCAAACGAATGTTCAGCTGCTTTGCCGTGGTCTCTTTCAGGCATGTCTATGCATTTTAGCAGCCCCGCATCAGCTGCTGCTCTATTCAAGTCCATTCTTTTGTCCACCAACACGCATGCTTTCTAAATCTGTTTGTCTCTAAACAAAAGGTCAGCTTGATGAGGACGGCCACTTTCAGCCCTCTTTCAAATGCCTCTCTTTTATTTTCTCACACCATCCCTCGTCTGTTCTGTCCACGTCTCCCATTCTTGCTTGAATAACAAACAGTATTCTGAATTGTGAGCGGCTGAGGCGACGATCATGTCTGAATCTCTGCTTCATTAGTCAACAGAGTGCCATGAAATTCGGAGAAAACTCTAGTAGTTCGTCTTCATTAGGAGATTTTCTTCGGCAGGGAATCACGAAGAACACGGATTCACACACTCCAGAGCAGGGGCTCTCAAAACGGTCCCATTATTTTGAATAAAGGAACGAGCCAATGAATGAATAAAAGAGTGGATGGAAAGACTTCACATTTGTTGTTCAACAACCAACTAGTGGGTTTATGGAGATTTACTTAAAGAAACTCATCAAAGTCATCAAATTAAAGTCCTCAATTACTCATCACGGTGTTGTTCTAATGCAGTTTACTCTTGTTTTTCAGAAAACTAAAGTTCAAATGTTTAAAAAATAAAAAAGACTCTGGTTGTTCATTACACAATGCACTCATGTATTTGTGCAATTCATGATTTAATGATTAAAACATATACACAGTGAGCATGTGCAATTAATTTTATGTGTTGGGAGTTTAAAATAGGTTTAGTCAAAAAACAAAAACAAAATTGTATTATTTTATCCAAATCCTGATCTTTTTTTAGTTAGGGCGTACTCACATGATGTACAGTTCCCTTTAACCGGGCCAAAGCACGCTTGTCCCCCTTTCCGTCTCCCCCGATGGCCTGCAATCACATTGCATTCGGGCCTGAACACGCTTACGCCATCGATGATGCGCTGTTCAGTTTAAGAGAAGTGCTCTCTGAGATTTCAGTGGAGATTTCTTTATATCATTATATCGTTTTAGTGGTTTGATATGCAGTGACACACAGTCAAATATTTCACCGAACAGATCAGCCACCTTTGACGCTCATATACAATCATAAAGTCCTCGTGCTGCAGGAATTAGAAGGTTTACTAAAGGCGCAGCTGTTGTGCAGAGAGGTGTTTGCGTCTTTAATAATTTACGACAGTTTGCGTTCATTAAACACTAAGAATGATTATTAAATCCATATGAAACAGTCCCCAAAAGTCACATCTCCTCTTCAGTTTCGGGCTCAAGCGCGCTTTGCACTCACACTACAAGCGTACTGCGCCAAAGCCCAAGTAAACAGCGCTCAGGCACACCTCTTCCAACCGGGCCAAGGCTGGCCAACTGTACCATGCCTGAGCCTGATTCAAAGCACTCACACTTTTCAAACGATAGCATAGTGTGAGTACGCCCTTAGTCTTACGTTCTAGCTTGCATTAAAAAACTATTACTGTAACATCTCGGTTCATTATGACTGCATCAGGAAAAGCACACAAACTGTGAGAAATCAAGATAAAGAAACAACATAAAATCAGAAACAACATAAAATGCCGGTACTTTCTTCTTTGAAGTAAAAAAATTGGTTTGGTCGAACACAAACTCATTGGGAACATGCATGCATTTTTGTGAAACATAAATGTAAACTTGCATTTGTCAGCAGTTTCAAGGTAAAATGAATGCTAAGGGGAATTATAATGGCAACAACTTTTGTTCCTTTTCACACTAATGATATTTACAGGGACATATTATAGATGAATAAAGGATTATTTTCATGCAGTTCATTGCAAAACATGACATACACCACAATACAACTTAACAGTGTCTAAGATTTGTAACTGAATATTTTTGCTGGGTTGTTTACTTGGTAGCTCACTTTGTACAATGGTTTAATTGTAATGCAGTGTGCTCAGACTTGAGTCCTATGAAGCACACTTCCAAAAAGAGATTAAAAAAAACAATGCAAAATGGGGGCAGTGCTGTTTGCTTTTGGAAAACACTATTGACTGGGTTTAGGGAAGGGTTTAGATCAGTGGTTCGCTGATCTGTACAAACTTCCATGTACAAGCTTCTTGTGATCTGTACAAGCTCCGTCTTCTCGTGGACTTGTACAAGAAGGAGGTTTATCTAAAACATACAACAAAATTTACCCTAAATAACGTATTTCAGGTTCACAAAATGTAGACAGAGCCCTCTAGTGGATTTGTCATCTGAAACGTGCAATGAAATGTATCAGGAGCAATGGATTTTATGTTTTGAAAAATGTAGGCATGTTTTGTCCAGCATGGGTTGGTTTGGTCTGTTGAAACAATAATTCGCATTTCAACTGTCATTCTGACCATCATTTGACAATCTGATTTCTGCACCTGAGATATTCAACTAAGTAAAGGACGCTTCATTGAGATTTCTAGGCATTGTGTTTAATGTTGAGTTTTGAATCATCTTGATCATAAGCTGCGCGTGTATGCATGAATACATTAGATTTGTTTTATAAAGAAATAAATATTGTGTTTGTTTTGCCAAACTGTATTGTAAACCCCTATAACATGTGGAATACAGCACGTCAAACGGGAAGAGAGCAAACAGAGCTTTTTTTTACTTCTTTTTCTGTGGTCCAAAAAAGAAAAAAGGGCCATTCGGGACTGGAACAACACCAGGGTGTTGAATTTTGAAGTGAACTAGCCCTTTAAAGGAAATGAATTAGGACTTCTCAGCAAGGGTTTGAGCGTGCTGACAGCTTGCTGTGCTTTGGCGTGTTTACAGTAAAAACCCTCCTGAGAAGTTTTGCCTCTATATTCATCTTTTAAAGCACCTTTTTTTCCAAAGCAACAAATTCTGGAACTAGAACTCATCATCTTCATTAATAAATAAAGACAATTACTGTCAGATCACAAATCACTACTGAGTAATGCTGTCTCTTTATTTCGTGGAGGTTATGACAGTGTTGTCCAATAAAAAGGCTATAGATTTCAATTCAGCCAATTCATTTGGTGAATATCAGTCACCCAATTCAATGCAATGCAAATACTGTTCATTTTTAGACATACATGATAAAGTCATACACTGCCACTAAAGAATGTTCCTCTATTGCTGCACATTTGCAGAAACACAGCAGACAGACAAATCTCTAAGTCTAACATAAAGATAAGTCTGATTTGTCTGTTTATTTAAAGAAAAAGGCATCAAAGATAGCTTTGATTATGATGGAAAACCTTGCTTTTGTGACATGTAGAGCAGATTTAAAAGGGCTGTGGGGGTGATTTCAGAGAGCAAGTGTCACAGGGATATCAGCAAAGGGCCTCCTGGGTAATGCCTGAGTCTTGTAAGTTCATATATCAAACAATAGAACTTCATTCCCATGTTTTCATCCTCAACAACAAAAACATTTATCCTCTCCTTTGACATTAAAGCATTTGTGCCTTGCAAACATCTCCTGGACGGGTTCCTACACCTACCACAGACAGTCCACTGCATTATTTTACCATTTAGTTTCACATAAGGTCAATTCAAGTTCATTATTATGAGCTCGGGTTACGTATTTGTGTTATTCTTGGCAGAGGTCAATCTTTTCGCTGTGGTCGTGGTCGGGTGTAAGGGTTAGCCCTTGCTCTGTGTAAATAACGTTCACATCAACAAAAGCACACAGACACCAGGGCCATGTTATGTTTTCATAATCATAACATACAAGGAAAATTTGTCTTCATACATCACAAGACATTCATATCACGGTCAAGGTCGCAGTCGGACTCTGTAAGACCAACATTGGTTTTTAGAGAAGGTAAATAATATCATTTGCCCCCTCATAATTACCTTCAAAATGTTCTTCTGCAGATATATGCATTTTTTGTATTCAATATTCTATGCAGCCTTAGCGTAATTATATCTCATTCAACCTTAGAGGATTTTGTGCACCATATGAATGGCTACTGTTTTGTACATTTAAACAAAAAACATTTAAACCTAAGAAAAATGTTATAATGAGGAACAGAAATGCAGTTTTGTTGCTGCCAGAGACAATAGAAACATTGCTCTGATTGAACTGAAATGGAGCTAAATTAGTTTGGCAGCACTGATTTATTATTTCACATGACTCTAATTGTATTATAATGACTGGAGTTGGATTACTCTAAATAAAGCAAAGGCTATTTATACTAACTGATTTGTATCGTTTTATTTATATTATACTTCAGTTGTAGACACTGTTTGCAAAGAGAATAAATAGCAACAAACAGCACTTCTTTACACTTCTGTTAATCAAATAATGAATTTCCTAATATAGTAAATATCTAGACAATGGTGATCAGAGTTATTAAAAACGGGGATTGCCAACAAATTTGGGTATTTGAATCTAGTGTAAATTTACAATGTCATCCACTCATTTTCTTTTCGGCTTAGTCCCTTTATTAGTCTGGAGTCACCACAGCGAAATTTATTGCATATGTTTTACGCAGCGGATGCCCTTCCAGCTGCAACCCATCACTGGAAAACACCCATACGGACTCATTCACACACACATACACTACAGACAATTTAGCTTACCTTATTCACCTATATCACATGTCTTTGGACTTGTGGGGGAAAACGGAGCAACCGGAGGAAACCCACGAGAACACGGGGGGAACATGCAAACTCCCCACAGAAATGCCAACTGACCCAGCCGAGGCTCGAAGCAGTGACCTTCTTGCTGTGAGGCGATTGTGCTACCCACTGTGCCACTGTGATGCCTAAATTTACATTGTAAATTGTCTGGACGGGTCCTTTTTGGTAAACCCGCACCCACAATAATTAAAATAACACCAGACCGTTCACCCAACAGCAGCACTAATATCATTCCATACCCGAACCTAACAATTTGATATACAAACCAGGATCACAACCGCACCCGCATGACACTTAGAGATGCATGACATCATCATCAGTGTGACTTGTCTCTCTCAAAACTCTGCAACACGCTAGAAGGTAAGCTGCCATCAAAGCTTATCAAAGTGTAATGCAGGAAGTACCGGTAGCACCACAATGAGCTTAAATCCTTATTCAAGTTGTGATATAAGCATGGAGTCGAGTGCTCGCTGTGCATCAGTTGCCGCACATTTGCCTGCACACTGACTGACTACTGGACCCACATTCCGCCCATGCCTGTTTATTAATAATTATTCCACCCGTTACATCAAATATTAGCAGTTCACCCAACAGACTCTAAGTGTCTATAACTTGTGATTTATGTGCTTTTCTGTATGCTTATGTACACTTTTGAATCGAATAAAGAGATTCATTTCCAGCACTCTTGATGCTTAAAACTGTTACCTCTAACAAACAAAACTAAACTAAATGGTTACATTTATTGGTTTATTAACATTAACACTGTTCTACTACAAATAACACCTAGTGAGATTTTGTATGTGTTTGTGTCTTCTTGGGCTTGGAAGTATTACTGACCCCTACTGGTGCAAGTAAAAGTGTTATCAGTGACAGATGATGATGTGATCTCAACATGGCAAGAGTAGAAAAAACCTGAAAATAATCAACACCTGGTTTGCTTAGTGTTCCTGCTGTCATCTCTGAGACCAAATATTACAGTTTTATTCTTGCTACTGATTTCACTAAAAGTCAAAAACAATGCTGTATGCTGGGCTAATTGCTGCTGTATGTGATATAATTTTTCTCACTTGAGAAATAATGAAGAACTTAGAGAGCTTTACTTGTGTAAAGCAGTCAGAAAAGTGCCATGAAATCATTTGTTACACACAAAAACTACACAATTACACACACTCATAGACTATGGCCAATTTAGTTCATCCATTTATTCAGTCCCTTTCACATAGTCCCTTTATTAATCTGGGGTTGCCACAGCGGAATATCCCGCCAACTTATCAAGCATATGTTTTACACAGCAGATGCCCTTCCGGCTGCAACCCATCACTGGGAAACATCCAAACACACTCAGTCACACACATACACTATGGACCATTTAGCTTACCCTATTCACCAATAGCACATCTTTGGACTTGTGGGAGAAACCAGAGCACCCAGAGCAAACCGATGTGAACACGGGGGGAACATGCAAACTCCACACTGGCCCAGCCGAGGTTCGAACCAGCGACCTTCTTGCTGTGATGCGATCATGCTACCCACTGCACCACCATGACGCTTAGTTCATCCAACTCACCTATAGTGCATGACTTTGGAATGTGGGAGAAACCGGATCACCCGGAGGAAACCCACGCCAACACAAGGAGAACATGTAAACTTCACACAGAAATGCCAACAGGCCCAGCCGGGACTCAAACCAGCGACGTTCTTGCTGTGAGACAAGAGTGCTAACAACTGAGCCACCGTGCCAATGGGGAACTATGACAAGAAAAAATCTTTCAGCATTCTGTCCTTTTTTAAGTTGCATCTACATCATGTACTGTTTTTCACTTAGATGTCTTTTGTCTATGTAAAATGGATTATGAACCATCTTTGCAGCACTCTCAGTTCACTTTGTATTGCAGTGTTTGTTTGCACTTATAACTACGCCTAGACAGAATCTGCAGACATTTTTTTTATTTTAGGAGTATTGTAACTAAAAGCATAATATATTCAATAAAAAATGATAGCTTTTTAACTTTTATTTAATGTTTACAATGCAAATCCATCTAGATCCACTTATTTGGAAAACAAAGCAAGTCTACTGTATCTTATAATGTACAGAAAAATATTACTTTACAAACTGTATTGTAAGTAAATCGAATGAACACTTTCATATTAGTCAATATTATTACTGAAATTAAGAAAATAACCGAATAAATATAAATTACACACATTGGCACAAGTAAATAAATAGACTCAATGGGCTAAAAATCTGCGTAAATCTGTGGATTTATGCGTGTGCAGATTCCGTGTGGGCGTACTTATAACTTACCACACTAACAGAACAATTGAGATATTGTTTATTTTAATCAAACTAATCCTCCAAAGTGTAACCACACCTTAAAACAAATTAAGGCTATCTTGAGATATCTGGAGCCTACAAATCATTCGAGCTTAACTTTAATGACATTCCTTAATGCAGAATTTGATCATTTGACCATATTATATGTAAAATTCACAAAACCGGCAGCAACTATACATTTTGAGTGTTTTATTTTCTGTTTCTGCACTTCAAATGGAAATAGCTATGAGAGTTTCTCAGAAAGCGGATGCTGGTGAAACCACACAAAAAATAAATCAACAGTATAACTATGTGAAGCATTTTCAATACATAAATACACATGATGACATCTCCCCTGTATGCATTAATTCGCCCAGACTTACATAAAGAGTCATTCGTTTACAAAAAGCACCATTTATTTCAGCCATAACTCCACTTTCAGTGTACATGCGATTCTGTGACCCGGTAATGTGTATACAACCCAGCTAATACCTATAACAAAAACATATGTAAAATCGCATTTCCCTCATTTATAGTGAAAACATAATATCTGCCTCAGGATATAACTGAATGACTGACAGCTTACACATGGAGCCAATGGAAAAGCGGACCTTTGCTTGAACTTGCTGAATAGTATTCGCATGACACTTTGGACAGTCCTTTGGCCTCAACTTAAACACAGCACGAAAAGGAGACGCATAGGCGATGTCATACCGATTCAATCTCCAATTTCATTTATAATCCTCAACAACTGTTTCCTACAGACTCTAAGTTTGATTTAAGGCAGTTTTTTAATACCCACAGTCGCCTATGAAGGTTATCATGATCATTCATGCATCGTTGCGCTCTGCTTGTTATGGTAAAGGCAATTCGAAAAAGTATCAAGTATCGCCGATGTTAGACAGAGGAAACGGTACCACAACAAGACTTTTAACTGTGCTCTGCAAACATTAAAAAGGTGATACTTTGTCCTTAGACCTGTTTGTTTGTGCCAAGTCCATGTTTAAGAATATGTTTTAATCCCCCCTTCTCATCTTTAAAGGAGGAAACGTTTTAGCTCTCGTACCTGCACTTAGCTCAAGGAAAGCCAGGTGCATATCTAATAACAGAGAGAGCAGAAAGAGCGAAGAAATTCCTCTCTGCCAACATTCCCAAACCTCATTATATGCCAGGAATACCTGACACTCTGTCTGTCTGTCTTTGAGTGACAGCTTTAGGGAATTATGGGTAATTCAATACATCCTGAGAGGAACCTCCATAGCCGTAATGGAGAGCAGACAAAGTGCTGGGATAATGTCTCCTGTCGATTAGCTGTGTTTGGAGCGAGAGGATTAAAAACTGTACTGTTACCCACACACTGGTGATGAAGGGGCGGTGGTGTAAGGTTTAGGCCGTGTGAAGATGAGGTGTTGGACATTGTTCTGTGTTTTATCAAGAGTATTCAGGTGTGTGAAGTCACTGACAGGATCCCTTTGAGGGAGACAAAGCTGAACGAAACATGTCAGTCAGTCATTTGAGGATGTCACTTTCACACACTAAAAACAGCACCAGTGAATAGTTTGGATTCGGGTGACATACGGGTGATTTTGGAATAGGGTATATGCGCAGCTAGTGTTTTTACCCCAACCGATAAACTTCTGGTGAACGGTTAATGTGACTTTTTTTCAATTATATATGGCTCCTTTTACTGCATCAATGTTGTAATGTAATTAAAATATAATCCGTTAAAAAGACTTTAGCATTCATTTAGTTATTCAAGTGTAAAACGAGATGAAAAGCGGTTTACACAAACGCAGCATCAGGATCAGCAGGCTAGCGCAGAAACTCCATTGAAAATACTGGGGAAAAATAAAGTTCATATTTTAAAGACACGGTGTGGAAAAATTGAATTTAATGCAGAGCTTCTTGTACATTCTGAGACCCAGTTTATATCAAATAACAATCAGGCAGTGAAGAACATTAATTTTTGAAGAAAACAGACCTTAAATGTGAGGATTTTATAACGGAATACCGTTCACCAGAAGTGCTTGGGTTGGCAGATTGAAAATTAAAAGTTCTTCAGCATATGCATTTTTTTTCCCGTCTTTTTACATTTAGTGTCTGTGCTCTGTTCTGGTCACCCCTGTTATAAAACCTCTGGTGGGAAGCTCTGGAAAGCATTGAGACATGCCATTTATTCTTCTCTCATTAATTAGTACAAAATGTTTAAGAAACACCAATAATAATTATCTGTTATTGTGATATTTCAGTGCATTTCTCATTCACATTTTGAAAACAGTTCTGCTGTTTTCGATAGTTTCAAAAACACAGATTTCTTTATAATTTAAAGCGGCATTTTTGGATATTTTTTCTGCTATAGATATTGTTTTCCTTAAAAAATAAAAAAATCTCTCACATACCGAACAGTATAGCAGAACATTCTGACAGTTTTAAAACCTTTACTTTTCTAAACCACGGTATACCTTGAAAACGGTTATCGTCCCATGCCTATTTTATACATGGATGTACTATCTAGTGAGGTAAGCTAGGGTTTCTACAGGTTTCATCAAATCAAAGACTTTTTAAGACTTTAAGACCATTATGAATACAATTTCAGACTTACATATGGCTAAACACAGGATTTTTTCTAATGGGCCAGTTAAAATAAAATATTTTTAAAAACTAATGTTATTGTAACGAAGATAATTAAACCATATTGGTAAATAGAGTTATTAAATTAACTTTTGGTCAAACTTTTACTGAGATGGAATGTCAGGGATTGGATTGGTGTTAGCCTGACTGGCTAGCTTTACATGGACACAGGAAAATTAAAACCTGTTTAAAATGATTTAAGACCTACAACACAATATTTCAGTGAATCTAAGACTTTTTAAGGCCTAAAATTTTGTTTTTATTTATTTTTTACTTGTAAGACCATGTGGATACCCTGTAAGCTAAAGCACAAAATGGTGAAAATTTTTAACTCTGTTAGTCAAATCGGTTACAGTTTCAAAGAATGCTTTCTTTTAAGCCCTTTAGAAAATGAATATATTCAGATGATTCACTTGCATTAATGCAGATATTTTTTATCAGCTGTTGTTTCAATCTTTGTGGAAAGCCCTGTGTTTTTTAATTCCAGCTTGTATAGACATTTCATTTCATGGTATTTTTCAGCAGAGACGTAAACTGTTCTGACTTCAAACTGACATTTGAACTGAATCAAACTGGATTTTTAAAATCTGTATCAAACCCTGAGAATGTTCAAACACACGGAAAAACACTGAACCTCATCTAAACGTGTTGAGACTGATTTTGTTAGTAAGATGTAAAGCAACTCGTTGATCTACATAATATGGCACTAGAAAAGTGCCTTAAATGATAACTCAAATACTGATACATTCCACAACTCTTCTAGCACATGCTCTTCATATCTCCTTGTAAATTGACCCAGAAGAAGAGCAATACTGAGAAACCAAAACAACAAGCATACAGTCGGCCAACCACACCCTAGCAACCACATCACAATACTATAGCAACCACTGTGACAACCACAAGCACTGTGATTGCTACTTTTGCATGGCAAGCAAGAAAAATAAATGTACTTTTCTTGTCTTTAAACAGAAGCACATGCATAGCCTTCTGCCTTTCTAAATGAGTCAAGGAATCCAAGATTTAAAAGAGTCAAGGTTAGTTTGTGTTACTGGCTCATATACTGCTGATGTAGTGAGTAGAGACAGTGAGGCGAGAGAGATGGAGAAAGACAGACAGAAGTCTAAAAGATCAGTCGCACTTCTGTGCTAGAGCCTTTTAACACCCAGGTGGCACTATGCTCCATGGACGCACAGTAAACACACTTAGACACGAACACACACACAAACACGGTAACTGAAACCGATTTCTCTGCCAGTTACTGCCCTACTTTGATTCCTCAGCATAGAGGAAATCCAGTTCTCCACCCTTTCTGGTATCATGTTTTCCTCTCCAAATATATGTCAGAGGTCCAGTTTGCTAAACTAAATCAAAACATAATATTGAGAACTTAAAGAGACAGCTCGCCCCAAAACAGAATATTCCGTCATCATTTACTAATCATTCACTTGCACATTCACAATCACATGCCAGAGTTTCTTTCTTCTGTTGAACACAAAAGAAGATATTTTGTAGAATGCTGGAAATCAGGAACCATTGACTTACATCGTTTTTCCCAATATGGAAGTCAATGGTTACAGGTTTCTAACAAAATATTTTCTTTAAAATAGCTTACAGTATGTGCTCAATGGAATAAAGAAACTTATAAAGGTTTTAAACCATTTGAAGGGTGCGTACTGAATATATCTGTGACTGATTCCGAGATCGCCACAGTGGAATGAACTGCCTGTTATTCCAGTTTATGCTTTACACAGCGGATGCTCTTCCAGCCCCAACCCAGTACTAGGAAACACCTATATGCACTCTGATTAACACAAACACTCACACCACGGCCAATTTATTTCATCCAATTCACCTATACTGCATGTCTTTGGACTGTGGGGAAACCAGAGCACCCGGAGGAAACCAACACGAAAAATAAAATAAAATAAAATAAAATAAAATAAAATAAGATAAAATAAAATAAAATAAAATAAAATATTTAAATAATAAAATAAAATAAAGCAAAAATAATAATAAATAAAATAAAATAAAACATTTAAATTATAAAATAAAATAAAACAAAAATAATAAATAAAATAAAGTCAAATAATATAAAATAAAAAACATTTAAATAATAAAACAAAATAAGACAAAACTAATAAATAAAAGAAAGTTAAAAAAAATAAAAAACATATTTAAATAATAAAATTAAATAAAAAATTAAATAATAACATACTTTTTTAAATAATACACTAAAATAAAACAAAATAAAATAAAACAGCAGTGCTCATGTATAATTTATAATTTTTTAATGAACTACTAATATTTATTTCAGTCAGTCAACAATAAATAAGCAACACGCACTCACATATGTAAAGAGTGTATACCACATCTGTGGCTTATGACTGAGTCTTTCTTTTGGTCTCACCCCATAAAACCGCAGGGTGTGTGAGCGAGAGTTTCCATAAAGTCTGTGTGCATCATAGAGAGGTATTATCCGGCACGTTAACACGGGGCAAATGCCGCGGGGAAGAGAAAGAGCCCCCTTTCGTCCACTCAAGCCCTGCTTTCTGGCTTGCTTATTCCTCTGAAGAAGCGCAGAGTCGAGAGTTAATGCCAATCCCAGCTCAGCTGTTTGGCGCAGACGTGTGAGGAGGACCAGAGGCTGACTGAGAATCTCCCATCTTTCATTCTCTTGACAGACACCACAGACACGCTTTACTCCCATCAAACATTCCTCACCAGCAGATCTGGCCAGCTGCTTGAAAATAAACCTTATCTGCTTTCATAACCTTATTAATCTTTTCCTTAATTTAAAGTCAACCATGGGAGCCCAAGTTTAAGAGGCCTTCGATGTGCTAGAGAAGACACTGTTAGACTTTGCTGCAATTTTACAGTTATTTACTGCAAAACCCCTCCACCTTTTAGACTGTCACAATTTTACAGTTATTTACTGCAAAACCCCCCACCTGTTAGAATGTCACAATTTTACAGTTATTTACTGCAACCCCACCCCCACCTGTTAGACTTTGTCATAAATTTACAGTTATTTACTGCAAAACTGCTCCACCTTTTAGACTGTCACAGTTTTACAGCTATTTACTGCAAAACCCCCCACCTGTTAGACTTTGTCACAATTTTACAGTTATTTACTACAAAAACCTCTAGTGAACTGTTAGACTTTGCTGCAATTTTACAGTTATTTACTGCAAAACTCCCAAGTAACATGTTCGATTGTGCCGCAATTTTACAGTTATTTACTGCACAACCCCCCAGTAAAATACCACACACGCTCTTTACAACTGTTCACAACTGTAATATACACTGCATTTTGGGTTATTTTAAAACTTTAACAGTAACTTACTGCGTATTAGTAATTTACGGTATTCTATTGTAATCAAATTAATCAAGTACTGCTACTGTAGTTGAAGACAAAAATGAGACAATTGATGAAAAAATTGTTACTTGTTTGGAATGTATTAAATTTAATAGTAAATACTAAAAATAAAGGTTGTCATTTAATGTAAATGTAAATAAAGTACAGTAAAACTACAGTAAAAAAATGTCATACTGTAAATTTATACTGTAGTAAGGGACATTTTACTATAAAAGAAGTTGTGGTAAGGCTATTTTACTGTAAAAAAATATATGAAGTTGCGGTAGAGCCCTGTTACTGTTAAACACATTTACAGGTAGGTTACTGTAAAGGGGCAGTTGCGGTAACTTGCTGGCAACGGTGCTGCTAGCACCGCAAAAACGCAATAAATTGACCAACAGTAGGCTACTTCAAAAAATAGATCAAAATTAGTAGATATTAAAGATAAAAAAAAACTACTTATTAACAAAAACTATTACATGGGGCAGATGTTCCAGATGCTGTCCTTAAGTTATTGTGGTTCTTATACGAGTCCTCAGTTTGGTGATGTTGGTCTGCGCTTCAGCCTGCATCAGTACACACTTTTGTGAGAGTTAAAATGACCTCCTGCAAACACACACTACATCCATCACATGTCCCATTCCTCTAATACCACCTGCCACTGATTAACGATAACAACTGACAAATCATGATACCCAGCTGGGAAGAAAACGTAAGAGAATGTGCTTTTCAGACATTTTTAACAGAAAAAGATTTCACGCTTCCTCCTCATGACCACACTGAAAATCAACAGGAAACTAATTTAATTTCAATTAGAATCATTACTGTGCTAAAATAAAATCTTACAAAAAAAGCTCACTTGTTCAGATATCAAGTTCACATTTAAAAGAAATGGGAGGAAGAGCAGTTCAGATTAACAGCTTTCAGGGTCATAACAATTAGATCATAAAAACATCTTTTGGAAAACATAACTTGCATATAACATATTTTAATACCTTTATATTTTTGTAAACTTGAACTTCTATAACTTTTTTTTAACTACATGCAAAAGGTGGTAAACAGGTAATTTGTTTTTTATAAACCACTACATAAATACATAATTTAGCACAATAAAATAATAACAATAAAATACAGCCTATTAAATAACATACATTAATAAACTAAAATAAATAAAATATGTTTCATGGGAAAAAAGTAGGATATATAAAAAAAAAGATAAACTAGCCTGTCAAATAATGTGCATATGCGCATACACACAGACACCGTACAGTAAATTAAAAATATATCTGCCACTTATACTACAGCAAGCATAGAGGATAATGAACGTGTACTTTTGGATGAGGATGATGAACGAGTTGCTTTAAGCACTTGTTAAAGTCAAATATTTGCTTCACACAAGCAAAATAACAAAGCACAGCTGGGATTTAAGTATTCTAAAACGAAACATGTTTCTTATCACCTAAAATAAGACAGAGAAACGATTAACCAATATCCTAAACAACATCAGCGCAAATATTTAACCTCATGGGTGCCATTTATTTTACACAGTCAGTATCACCCACACCAGACAACGCCACTGTTTATATAATAAATATAATATAATATAATATAATATAATATAATATAATATAATATAATATAATATAATATAATATAATATAATATTAGGGCTAGCACTATCAAAATAAAAGACACAAACTCTTTTACTCCCAAGTGGTGCCTTCTTCCAAATGTCTGAACTTCAAAAGTTGTACATTCTTATAAACTATAGACTTTTCTACCATTCAAATGCATTATAATGAGTGAAATATATAAACACAACAATAAAATATTAATAATAACATGTTTGTTTTTGTGTGTACCTGTGAGAGTTGATGTCTGTCGTTATTTTCAGGAAGTCTGAGGCGCAGTTTGACACTTCAAGATCCGTTATTATCCACAGTCATGCTTGAAATGTCTTGAAGAGGTGTCCGCGGTCCCAAAACTAATCGCTCTTTAACTTAATGAGGGGAGACACATAAAACGAGAACAAATAAACATTTAGTGACCTGTTCTGTCGGCGTGACTGGAGTCGGCGAGTTTGTCTGAGGGCTACGCATCTGTGGAGCTCGTGTCCGCTGGCTGCAGCTCAGAGCGCCAATTAGCCGTCGCGCGCCTGGAGGAAGGCGGGACCGCGCGCTTCAATATTCACACTTTTTTCCATGAGCTGGAGATACTCTCATTTTCAATGAGCAGTTGGTTTGGAATTTGATTAAAATCTGTCACATATAGGCTATGTAACATGAAAAATATTAGATTGGATCT
This sequence comes from Danio albolineatus, assembly GCA_903798035.1. Taxonomy (NCBI): domain Eukaryota; kingdom Metazoa; phylum Chordata; class Actinopteri; order Cypriniformes; family Danionidae; genus Danio; species Danio albolineatus. The sequence goes on from CAIGQQ010033467.1 coordinate 4,142,895, forward strand.
GAATTTAATGCTGATTAAAAAAAAAGTTCCATAGGCCTACAGCTCGGAATTTTGTCCTAGAAATGTAAATAATAACCTACGTCTAAAATGGTGCTAGTGGAGCATCCCGTTGGTAAGGTGTTACTGGAATTTTCCACGACTGCACAAGAAAACATGGAAACCGGTTAGATCCGTGCAAGTAACAAAACAGAGATAATGTATTTTCATTTAAGAACAGTAGGCTACAGAGGAACTCTGGATCCTTGACAGAAATGTTGAACCATTTGAGCTTCTGATGTGTTAAAATCATAGACTGTAGGTAGGCTATATAAGGTTAAAATGTTTCTTCACTAGTCCTAGGCTTACACCCGACCGGTTGTATTGTAAACTAAGAAGTTAGAATGACCAATTATTATCTATTTATTTCGGGGGGAAATAATAATAACAGTAATGTTTTTATGCTGTAATTTAGCCGTATAAATCCTACATTTTGTTTCATATTATTTATACTTTAGGATTGGGGTTTAGTTATTTGTTCAGTGTGTATTTATTAATAAATTATTTATATTAAAGTCATCTAGTTTACTGTGGTAAAGCTGAGGGTAGTGGCTGCTTTAGGACCAGTTTCAAATACTCTAAGACTGCTAAGGGATGAAATGTGACAACTGTACTTGAATGTTATTGAAAGATGGCTTCATCACTTTAGAATAGAATAGAATAGAATAGAATAGAATAGAATAGAATAGAATAGAATAGAATGCCTTTTATTGTCAATGTACACATATACAATTATATGCAATGTAATTAAGTGCATCTCACTACTCAGCGCAAACTTGTGAATATATCCTTTCAATAGAAATCACACTAAACAAGTTAAGGAACTGTAGACAATAAACAGTAGTGCAAAATTGGGGGATAAGAGGGTGGTGAGGTGAAGTAAACAGTTCTGAGGTAGAACGACAGATATATACAAGATGCACTACGTAAATGTAAGATGATAAATAAATAGTAGTGCAAAATAGGGGACGAGAGGTGGGTAGGGTGAGGTGGAGTAAACAATTCTGAGGTAATACAAGAAACATATACAATATGTAATAAGCAAATGTAAGACGATAAAAAAAAAATTAAGATTCCAAGAAGAATCTAAAAGGGCTTTTGTAAGTGATGCCATAGAAATGTCCACCTTATCCCCTTTTTATTGTGGTTCCGCTTAGTAAAAAACAAATTTCATGCTAACACTTTACAAAAAGGTTCATTAGTTAATGCATTTACTAACATGAACTAATCATGAACAACATTTATTAATCATAATTGAACATTTACTAATGCATTATTAACATCCAAGTCCATGCTTGTTAACATGCTTGTTAGTTAATGCACCGTAAGTTAACAAACTAACAATGAACAACTGTATTTTCATTACATGAACAAATACTGTAGTAAATGTATTGTTTATTGTTTGTTCATGTTAGTAAATGCATTAGTTCACATTAACTAATGAACCTTATCGTAAAGTGTGACCAGTTTCCTAAAGTAAATAAGCTTTTTCCATTGTCAAGAACCTTTTGTGGGTTGCAAAGATTGTGGATCTTCAAAAAAATTCACAAAAAGTCACACAAGTTACAGTGAACAAAAATAATAATAATCACACCATGAAATATGGATTATTTGAATCCTCAAATATATTCTTCTACATAACTACTTAATTTTAAGTACTACTACTTATAAAGCTTATAGTGATTCTATAGCACTTGACTTCACTTAAAACAGTTAAAAGTACAAAAGAAAAACAATAATTCCTCCAACACAAGAACCTTGTAGTGAACAGTTCTTAAAGCTTTTTTAAAAATAATCTAAATAACCTTTTCCCATTAATTAAACATTTGTACATCAAAAAAGTTTCACAGATATTCTTCATAGCACCACTGAAACCAATAAAAGAAACTTTATTTATGTTCGACCGTTTACTTTTTATAACTCTTCACTGATTCAGAAGATTGATAGGAAAAATAATTCTGCATCCAATGCCACCAGAAAAAGTGGTCACATCTGTGCTGTAAAACCAAGACTTGGTCGAGATCACAATATGAGTCATTTATTTTTGCCTGTGAATGTCTTTAACGGTAGCTAATGCCATTCATTTGTGAAGTGACTTGTAGAGTTCTTTATGAAGGCTGACACATACAATAAATTCAGAAGCCTGTTACTGTACAGAATGCGAGGCACAATTCAGTCATTGTATGAGCCTTTGGCCAGCAAGACTCCCAGAGTGAGAGAGAACGCACTGAGCAATGACATCCCTCAAATGATGTGATTTTTCACTTCCACATTTGGAGTAGCATTACATGCAGTATATGAGACTGAAACTGAGCTCTGTTATACTTTCCCCTCCCCATAAATTAATCACGACATAGTGCACTCAAAGAGCTTCAGAAAGTGAATCTAAACTCAGCTGCCCTTCTAGATATATTAATCAAAGCAAATACTTTTTGATGGAGATTATAATATGAGGTTGTATTATTTGGCAAAAAAAAGACTGCAAATATGATTAATCTGGCAAGGAAACTCCTAAAAACTGAAGGCTTTGCTTAATGCTAAATGACCTTTTTGGGATGTGCTCTGGATAAAATGCAGGACAGTCTTTGTAAAAACAACTGGGTGTTGTTGAGAAAAGTGGCTTGCTGTCCCACAGTGCTGCCAAAGACGTAATAAGTGGAATATTCCCCTGGAAAGAGCCTAATGTGTGTTTGTCTGTTGGCGAGTTAGTCCAGAAACATCCTTCATGCAAGTGTACAAGCCCAGATGCAAATGTGTGGCCAATGCATTATGAGTGTGCAAACAAAGGTACAAAACACACACATAGAACACAATGGGATTGTGTCATTTGTATATCAACACAACACCAGCATGTTTATTTGTATATTTTTCATTTTAGTAATACAATTGTAGTAGTTTAGTATTATGGGTTTGTCTGTATTATTGTACTATATATTGTGACCGTTTATGCTTTTTGTTGAAATACAACCTATAGGAGCATTAACAAAAACATACAGAAACTTTCATTTTAATGCATTGTGCCACTTTCCTAAATGTCTGCTATTTGTAAATGTAATATATAATAGTGTTATAGTGAAAAGGTGTCAACAGAGTCTGAAAAGATGTTTCTTGAGATTTATTTATTTACTTAATTAATTACTTATTTACTTACTTGCTTATGTATTAATTTATTTATTAGAAAAGGACAATGTCAATGCTTTACTTTTATACAAAAAGAAATGTTATCCAGAGAGAATTTTAATTGGAAATTTTCATAGCTCAAGAAAAATAAAAATAAAAAAAGGTCTGTTAAAACAATAAAAACCCTGTATTCTGTTAACCAGACTAGTTACTAGTAGTAACTTTTTATTTAAAAAACACGTCATTGTTTTAGTTTTCTAGCTTATGCTTATCGACTAAATATGTAATACACATGGCCTGATGTCTCTGTTAACACAAAATATATATATATTTTTTGGTCGATAACAATATATAAAACCTGTTCAGAGAAATTTGAAGCAAAAGTTGTGAGATTTACACAACAAGAAGTTGTATAAATTAATGGTTCAGATTAACATGTAAATTCCCTTAGTTGAGTTCAATGGTCAACCTCTCTCAGACGCCACTTTTAACCTTAATATACCCAGCAGTCACAGGACCATACCTGTCAACATTGGGAACTGAAAATAAGGGATATACCCACCGGTATCCACTTTCGCTATGCTTCAAAACGTACGTACAGAATCTGCTTTGGAAACAGCATCTATTTATCACTATGGAGCGCGTCAGCAGACAGTCACTCTCTGCTTTATGACTATTTCAAGTATTGTGAAGGAGGGGCGACAGCACCTGTTATGAAAAGGAGGTGAATGTCGTTTTTATGTTTATTTCAAAGTGTGTTCATGCCTAAATGAAACGAAGAATAAATGTCAGAATTTGATGTCAAAATGACGTTGGTTGAAGATGTTGGCTCGACGTTGGATTTTGGTCACTTTCCTACTGAACCTAACATTAACCAAATTCAATTTGGTTCGTTATTGGATGTCAAAATAATGTCCCCAGACGCTGGCTAGACATTGAATTTTGGTCACCTGACGTCACGACTTAAATCGTAGCTAATATTAACGTCTTATGACAATGTATATGTATATACACATACTAAATTAATCAATTGTTTACATACGCGAGAGCTCAAAGTTATACCATCAGAATAAGAATAATTCATGTGGACAACACAAGTAAATAGAAACGCTCATGTTTATGCGCACTGATATGATTTGGACCTTATTGTTTGACTGTGTAATCTAGGAACTGCAGTAATTCTTTTTTCCACATCCTGATATAAAACAGTGTACATTTACCAACAACAAGCCAATTCAACTTCCATCTATCCCTGTCATAGCTGTAAGCCAGAACGCTGAAAGAAATCTGTGAGTAATTTCTGCAGTAATCTGTTGTAGAGATCTACTGCGCTGAGGGCCCAGAGCCAACCTGCTACACCAAGGGACCTTTTAGTTCCCATTCCCCACACAGAGCAACTTATTAGTGCTAAGAGAGAGAAAGAGTGATTAGCCTATCATGCCATTAGTGGAGTCTATGAGCCAGGCCTCTGGCTGAGCACTCCCACAATGCAACAGAAAACGTTATCCAGGCTTATCAATGATTAGGATAAAGATCAATAATGAAATCACACGCAGTCGACTACTTGAGGAATTGTGAGGGATTTATCAACCATGAAGGTCTATTAGTGGCTTTGGAATGGGTGAGCAGACATGCCACACACAGATATTCTGTCCACATACAGCTATAAAACAAATGTGTACACTAAAAACGAACGTTATTTGAAGCAAATTAATAACATAAGATCTTATAATGCAATATTACGGAAGCGTAGAACTGCCACCCAGGTAAAAAAAATAAATAAATAAATAAATAAAAAATCGGTGCTTTATCACGTTTGTACAATATACTTTTCACGTTCTTACAATATAATTTCACGTTTGTACAATATACTTTTCACGTTCTTACAATATAATTTCACGTTGTACAATATACCATCACTTTCTTACAATATAATATCACGTTTGTACAATATACTTTTCACGTTAGATGCTCATATACTGTCTACATAAAGTCTTTTTTGTACTTCCATGCTGTTTGTTCCGAACATTTGGATGCATTATGCTAAATTTCTTTGTTCTGTGAAAGAATCTGACTTGATTTCTTTCCATGTGAAACTAAGATGGAAAAGCAGATCATCTGGAAATGTGTGTGAAGTTGTTGTTTTTACCATACCATTAGCGTCTACATAATTTCACATTTCTGCATTCTTACTTTTAATTTTTTTCTGTCCCTGAAAGCGCATATGATGTAATTTAACGGTGTGCAAAGGCATTCTGATGTCACCTGAGTTTAGCATTCATGTTCCTCCTCATTTTCCCCATTTAGGCTATATGTGCTGGGGATGACTTGGAACACTAGCAAGTTAGAACATGCTGGCAACAAGCTAATGTGTTAAAAACATGCTGATCTTTAGTAGCATAAAACTTAAACATGGTAGAAAGCAGCTAAAAATGCTAATAACATGCTAAAGAAATTTTAATTGAAGATGGCTAGTAGCAGTCTAAACAATACCTACCAGTCATCACATAGCAACATACAGAAACATTCATAACTTGTAACCACCAGGTTCCAAAAAACGTAGTAAAATCTAGAAACATGCCAGGAATAGGCTTAAACACAGTGGCGAATTTAGGTGTGGGCAATGTGGGCGATCGCCCAGGGTGGCATCTTGGTATCTGGGCGACATTGTGACCAATGATCCAATGACCCATCAACCTTCACTTTTGTCCGTAAAGGGGCGGCACGAACACTGTGAGGGCGGCACGACCGTCATTTGCCTACAGAGCCAGTTAAACTTGCACCGCCACTGCTTAAACATATTACCATGTCAACAAGATTGCTACATTTCTGCATGCTAAACTATGAAAGAAACATGAGAAAGCATGCTAATATGTTAATAATATAGTAACATGTTAATAACATCCATGTGATTGTGAATGTGTACATTTTAGAGATGTGCATGGATTAGAGACGTGCATGGTTTCAAAAAAAAATATTGTTCTGAAGCTTTAGCAGCAACTTTAGCAGATATGCTAAATGTGCTGGTAGCAACATGTTAGCAATGCTCTAAAATGTGCTTACAACTTGCTAAAATACACTAGCAAAAAAAAAGAACATTCTAGGATCTCACTTTATTTTGATGGTCCGTTTGTTGAATTTAAGTTACATTGCAACTGATTCTCATTAGATTACTAGTAGACTGTTAGGGTTGGGGTTAGGGGTAGGGTTAGTGTAAGTTGATATATACTTGCAAAGTTTCATACAGTCAGTTAAATGTCTGTTGAATGTCAGTATCAACAGATATTAAATAGACACTAATACTCAAATGGACCATCGAAATAAAGTGTTACCCATTCTAGAAATGTTCAAAAACTTACAAAATTGTATGTGCATATTAAGAATATGTGGTATACTAAAAATATAAGGTATGTGCATATTAATAAAAAATGATGTAATGTAAACAAAGATGGATGATATTATTGCGTTTTGCATTACATGTATACTGTACAGTCTGAGTCTTCAGAAATGCACAGACAGTTAGCACTTTTAATACTCCCTCTGGAATTTAAAAGAAATGTCAGCATTCTTCACAACCGTATCGCTAAAATCACTCCATCCATTCAGAAGCGAAATGTACGCCCTGCACTAATCCTCACCCACAACCATCAAAATGATTTCTTCTTGATCTTGATCAGAACATTAAAGTTTCTTTGTTTAATTTTGCCGGTTCAGATCCCCGTCTGGTCGTCCCCTAGTCTGTAGCACTGCACTGAATACAATCACCATTCTGATAAACAGGCAGAAAGATGCCCTGATATCTGCTGTTTGTGTTTTTTCAAACATTTTGCAACCTACAGTCCTTTTCCAACCAGCCTTGAGTGAATTGGCTGTAAATAAACAGTGTGGCAGTCTACATAGTCTCACTCTTCCATAGGTAAACACTTAATCCGTTTAGCCACAATTGCACTGAAAACATGTAATCAGCCGAGCAAAGTTTTCTCTCATTCTGTAATGTGTTTATTTACCCCGAGCTTTTTTCACAATTGGCAAGCGTCTGTGCATAGAATTATTTATTATTTTTCTTCAAAACCAGACAGCTGGATTTTTTTTTGGTGTGGCCGAGGTGTTTTGCTGTCCCAAGCGGCAAATATCTGAAGCACAAGACAAACAAACATACCCATATATAAAGTACAGTGACATCCAGAGGCATGCCATAATAACAACCGAAATACATCTACTGTATGTGTAAATGTTTATCCTTGAATGTACAATGACGCTTGGAAAAAATGCAGAGCATATGTGTTTTTGAGAGCGTCTTAGATGAGGTTTAGCTGGAGTATAAATCTGAAGTCAACATACCAAGTATTTATTTGTTTACAATGTACTGTATATTGCGTACTGTATCATCCACATGCCACAGCAATGAGCAATGCTCTTGTCTTCAAGCAAACCAGCTTCCCCGGATTATTCCCATTATTTATTTTCCAAAATCGAAATGTAAACACTTGTTAAAGTTCATTGTGTTTGTTTTTGAAAGATTATAAGTGGAATTTATTCTTATTATATATTATTATAAAGATAAAATACCTCACAGAGCAATTTAAATGTATTGTATAAACATATTGTACCGATTTAAACTTATTGTAATTTAAATTTATTGGCAACACTTTATTTTGATGGTCCATTTGAGGATTAGTAGACTGTCTGCTTAATATCTGTTGATACTGACATTTAACAGACATTTAACTGACTATAAGAAACTTTACAAGTACATGTCAACTAACACTAACCCTAACCCCAACCTAGAAGTCTACTTATAATCTAATGAGAATTAGTTGGCATGTAGATGCAATGTAACTAAAATTCAACAAACGGACCGTCAAAATAAAGTGTGACCAATTTATTGTATTCCAAAATCAAATTTGAGCTGTGCAATTCACACTGATTATACATTATAGGTATTTATTAGGCCCACATAGAATCTGCGCACACAGAAATCTGCAGATTTCCACAGATTTTTAGCCCATCATTGAGTCTATTTATTTAGTTAGTTGTGTAAATGTGTCTAAATTAAGTTTAATAATATAAAACTGTTCATATGATTTATTTATAATACAGCGTGTAAAGTAATAATTTCTGTTTTTTAGTATAGATATATAAGAGACTTGCTTTGTTTACCAGTTAAGTGGATCTAATCTGGCCCTAGTACTCTGTAACACTTAAAGGGGGTGTTCATAAGACTGTTATGAAATCTTTTAATAATGACATGACAGATTTTAATGCATTCTTGTGACAACTTTCATTAAGTGTCAGTCTTTATATTATCATAAATGCGAAGGTGAGATGTCTTTGTCATGACAACTTGACATAAAAGAATACATCATAACCTGTCTTTGTCATGATAAGATGATCATTGTCTTGATATCAAGACAATATTATCATAAATCTGACATAAACATGACAGTTATGAGGCCATAGTGTCATGATTTTTGTAAGCACCATTAATATTTTTCTTGACCTCAACTACTGTGGTACAACTTGAATTTGTGATTAAACTGTTATTAAATATTAATGACAATGTTATAAAACTATTTATTCATTTGGTTATTGAAGCTTTAATGACAAATTCATTTGGTTCTACTGAAATAAAGTGATCAGAAAAATATTCATGACACAATTATAACGGCCTTGTGACGCTACTGTATGTTTCCATCCAAAGATGTAAATTAGATTTATGCACAAAACTGGAATATCACATCAGAAATGAGTGAGTAAAGCAGCTTTTCCATCCAACAAGTCAAAGAGAACAAAATCACTTCTGTAACGAATGAGGCCGAGTCTCATTCATCCCAACACCAGAGGGAGCTCTCTCCAGTATATAGACTCTGCAATTCCTCTGTAGTACTTCCGGTTACCACCATATATAAACTCACTGTGTAGACCTTAGCTGCGTCCCAAATGACACACTATACGCTATGCACATGTACTTATGCACTTACACACTCAACAGCATAGTATATAGTGTTGTCCCAAATGAAACACTAATGGCTTTTTTACTAAGTGGAAGTTCAAACCGTTTCCCTGATGACGTTTGATGATTGCCAAATTAATGAAATAAATGACCAAAATACCAAATAATACCTGCCTTGAGTTTAACCGCATTCACCATCGGGAGGTGCTATAATCACTCTCTTAGGAGAATTTTGCTTTCACAGTCCAAAATAAATAAAGTTATTCCAACATGTGCGCCCGATAGCTCTGCCCCTTCCGTTACGTGTGCAAAGCTGCGATCGTTAAGTGTGTGAAGTGTCCATCAGTCTACACTTCTGTTTACCGGCTGAATGAGTGCATCATTCGGGTAATTAAAGTGCACTTATTATTTTCAGAGTTTTCAGTGTGAACGCACTACTTACACTATTTATACTACAAAATGGCGTAGAATAGTGCATAAGTATGCGATTTGGGACACAGCTCTTCTCTTTGCGAAGTATTGCCAGTTCCGCTATACCGAGCATTTCCTTTACTATTGTGTTTGCCTTGTTGTTATGATCTTTGCCTGCCTTTTGACCACTGCTACTTTGGATTTTGGACTCTGCTTTGTTTGCCTGTTTTCGACTGCTTTATCATTGTACCGACATTTGCCTGTTTATGACTCCGTCTCTGCAAGTAAATTGCTGTTTGTTATTTAAACCTCCAGCATTTGTATTCACACTGTTTCCATGTCATCACTTATGGCTCCCTCACAACTTCCTGATAAACTGGCACCAAATATCAAAAGTAAAAATGTAATTTGCTGCGGTATGAGAAGCTGAGCAAATCTTCTCTTTATTTAATAATTGACGTGCACCTCAGAAGAAAATGCCGACTCGTAGTGAGCACATGGCTGTGTTTGAAGGCATGAGATGCGGAGCACAGATGGTCTTGACAATTCTGAAGGTCATTAAAAATATAATAACACTAATACTGGAATGGTTACAGCGTTTTAGAATGACAACATTTCAGATGTTACACAATGTGCTCAGCATGCTGGTTTGTCCATTCACACACATTTTTATCATCACATGAGCTCTTATAACAAAATCACATGACTTTTTTTTTTTCAATGCACATCCTGGAATTTGTTCGGTAAAAGTGTGTTCTATCGTAGTTTATGCATTTTTCTTATCGAATAAAAAGTTTATCCTACTCAGTTGTGTGCATTTGTTTTTTTAATGTACATTTTTTAAATGTATACACATCTTGGTGTTTCCATCAAACATTTTTAAGCGCATATCCAGAATGTGTATAAAAAAAAGGTGAATGGAAACATAGCTAATCATGTTTATGACAGAATTATGACATGTTGTTTTGGTAATGTCAAGCTGTCAGGACAAAGGCAAAGACAGGTTGTGGTTTAATTGTTCATCAAGTTGACATCACAGACAATGTCATCTTTGCATTTAACATGACATAACTTAGCGAATGACACTTAATGACAGTCCTCATAAGCATGCATCAAATATCCTTCATATTCATACCTAACTGGCATGTCTTTATAAAGGTAACATGACAGTCTTATGAACACCCCTTAAAGTAAATTATTACCAGGTATTCATTCTTACTGCACGCCAACAATTGTCTCAAGTTTTCCAATCATTATTTTTCCACAAAGATATTACATTTAAGAAAAAGCTAATGAAACATAACAAAATGTCTCCAGAGCTATGAGAGAACAACCTGTGAGCAATAAAAAAAATTCCCTTCTGTCTATTTGCAGCTTTGAAAATATCAGATGTAACTTGAGCTGAATAAATCAAATACTTCAGTGACTTAGAGATTTTTATACAGACCCCTGTGTGAGATGTCTGGATGCATGTGAGGCAAAAAAAATGTAAGGAAAAAGACAGAAAAGGAGGATGGAATGGAGAGCATAGGGCCAACAGAAGGGAGACTGCATGCTTCTGACCTGGGATGTTTGGGAAATAGTTTCAGCGAAAATTTGTTTAAAGTGTAATGTCAGCCAGCTGCTGGACACACTCTTGCTTGTGCCTCCAATGGGGGAAGCATTCGTGTGAGTGTGTGTGCGTGTGCATGTGCGTGTTTGCTCACTAAAAGATGTCAGAGAAAACTGAAAGTAGCGGTGCAGGTGTTAAAAACATGTTTACTTTAATGTCACAACAGTATATGACCTACAGTTGAAGTCAGAATGATTAGCCCTCCTGAATTAGTCCCCATGTGTATTTTTTCCCCAATTTCTGTTCAACGGAAAGATGATTTTTTCAACACGTTTCTAAACATAATAGATTTGTCACAGCCTAGCCAGGTTCTGCCCATTCAGTCACCCAAAACACCCTGCTTAAGCCGCATTTCCACTGCACACGACAAACGACAAGCGACAGACCGGAAGTCATTCATTTCCAATGGAGAGTAGTCCGGGAGCTGCGTGGAGTTCCGATCATCTCCGTATGCGGGAAATTCGGATCCGATTTGAGCCGCGGATCCGTTGAAATATTTGAACTCCTGCGACTAGACCGTATGCGACCGGCCGACCGGAAGTAATGTATTTCAGTGTTGTCCAAGCAGGTCCGTGCGCGCGAGATGACAAATAGGGTTTTTTCATTATTTTCTTGAATCAGAAAAAGTCTGTATTTAAAAAAAGCATTTATATTCATAAATGAGTAATAGAAATATTATTATAGACATTTTTAGCGGCCTATGAGTTTCAGTATTCATTTATTCATCCATTCATTCAACCATGGTAAACACATGGAGAATAAAGGTTCTTGCTCTTGCACTCCTATTTCGGACACTGCGAGAATCAGCGTCTCCCCCATGGTGCCTGACAACACTGAAAATACTGTGCGACTGCCACAAGGGGGCGTATTCAGACAGTCGTGTCCAAATGTCGTGTGCAGTGGAAAGGCGGCTTTACGGTCACCTCAATCAACAAGATCCCTCTCACTTGAGTACCGATCACTCACACACCTGCAGCTCCATAAAACCCCTCACCATCCCTCACTTAGGGTGCTTTCACATCTGTGGTTTGGTTTATTTGGTCCGGACCAAGGGCAACGAATGATACATTGTAGCATTTTTCTGCCGTTTTGGGTCCTTTTCACACCACACTGATTGCTTTGGTCCGAACCAGTTAAAACGGACCAAAATGCAGTCATGTGACAAAATCCACATCACTCATTAGCCAGATGTTATTGAGCGTATTCCCTAAACTGATTTTCAATTGGTCAGATTTAACGTGGAACTCCAGCAAATAAACAGACCGGCAGACACAAAATGTCACTGCACTGGCTGATTGTATCCCTGGTCATAGTATACTAAATAGTTTGTAAACATTACTTTTGACAAACTGTACATTTCGAGAATGAAGCGCAGCTGGAAAACAATGTTTTAATGCATCGGTAAAGGTGCTAGGAGGAGGCGTGAAATAATTTAGCTAACTGCTACATCTTCCAGAAATATTACCAACGATCCATCAGGTAATGTTTTTCCCTCTCTCTCTGGCCCCGTTTACACTAGTGCGTTTTAGTTTAAAAACGGTGTTTTAGCATGAAAACGATCCGCGTCCACACTAGTGTATCTCAACAGATCTCCCTCCACCAGAAACGTATATCACATGACCATTCGCGCACCATGTGCATTCAAGTATAAACAGGAAGCACGTGTCTCGCTCGGCATTTGGTTATTGTTAGTCAACAAACGCTGGTTGATCGATGAACGCGATGGTAAAGAAAGCAAGAGAGGTCTTTTTGAGGACAGACGACCAGGTTGAGTTGTTACTTAAAGTAACAAATTAATATAAAACATCCATGGCTATCGAAAATACAGTGTTTACTGTGAAGACTGGTCTGCCGTCTTATAGCCATGTGCGCTTGACAAATAAGGAAAGGATACACAATGACCCAAATCCCCAATCACGTATCGGATCTCAGCAGCCACGCCTCCGTTTTCAAAGGTCTCCGTTTCCCTCCATCCACACTGAGACGCAGCAGTAGCGTTTTAGAATGAAAACGCCCTCTCCAGCATTTTTAAAACGCTCCGTTTTCGCACCTCGAAAACTCCGGCGTAGTGTGGATGAATGGCGTAACCGTAGCAAAACTTATGCGTTTTAAAACAAAAACGCACTAGTGTAAACGGGGCCTCTCTCTCTCTCTGTTTAAAACTGTTGGTAAAGCGCTGTCAACAATTATTTTTCCTCTAAACCCCATAAGATGGGACAGTGCATCAGACTACAGCAGCTGAATTAGTCCAAAAAGGCGCAGTACTTTGAGGTTGGGTCTGTTTTAGTTTGGCTCATGTTCTCACCACCCTGGAGTGGTTCGTTTGAAAGCGGACTGAGGCCACCTCTTCAAGTAGGTCTCTGTACGCTTTTTCACACACACACTCAGTTGCTACATTCACACCTGCCCAAACGAACCGGACCAAGGTGGGAAAAACGAACCCTAGTGCGATTCAACCGAACTAAATACAGCCTTGTTTACACTGTCACATCATGAATCTTATTATTGACTTGTTGCCTATATCTGCTTTTTTTGCTTGTGTTTACACGTTCTTTTAATTGTGACCCATATCCGATTCATATGTTTACACTTGCCATATAATTTACGATGTCGAGCATGCATAAAGGCGGGTTCTAATCTAATCTAATCTAATCTAATCTAATCTAATCTAATCTAATCTAATCTAATCTAAACAACAACAATAGAGGAAACATGGAAGAGGAAAGTGGTCAGAAGTCGACGGCAGAAGTTGACTGACTCTTGTGAACCATCACCCGAATACTAATAGCCCACACCTGGTACCCCAATCATACACTCCCTATAAAGTCTCACCTTCCCCAGTCACTCACCGGCTGGAATCAACATCAGACGGTCTTCCTCATCGACTCTTCTGTGTTCCTGTTATCTCCTGTGCTCTTCCGTGGATGTCCCCTTTTCTCCTGTGGATACAAACAGCCTGCTAAAGGGTCAGTCTTTAAAGTGGGTGTGTGCTGTTGTCATTGAACTGGACTTTACATACAGAACTTTGCTTCATCACTTACCTGCTTCACAATCTGTTGTTGCTGTTTCGCTTGAATAAATACTTGAAAGTCTTAACCTTCATTGTCTTCCTTGTGTGGCCGTGACAACAACAACCACACACCAGCTTTCATGTAACTTATTGATTTACTCAAAATGAATGCGTTCACATCCATAACAGTGTGTTAACAAGAGAGAGATGAGATTCATGTAATATATCATATGTGAGTTTCACATGGTAAGGATTAACCACATGCTAAGTAAAATGTAGGCTTTAATACTTAAAATGTGTTGATTGTAAGAACAGTCAGGAATTACCTAACGGTTCAAACATGCAGCCTTTGTTCAATATGTCCTGCAAATCATTTTATTTGTATTAAATTCTGCTGTTGAAAGTCTCACACCATCAAACACCCCTTATTGGGTGTTAACGAAAACTGTCTGGCTTACAAAACACATTTAAACACATGATCTGCTATAAATATAAATTCACTACATTGTATAAATGTCACATCCTGTCTTCCTTGTATGTTTATTTTCATCATGTGACCCTCACCATGTGTTCCTTTGTTCCAGTTCCCGCCATTTGTTAATGTGCATCACCTTCACTTGTGTTCATCCCTTGTGTGTAATTATTGTCATCATGTTCCTGTGTATTTATACCCCTTAGTTTTATTCAGTCTTCGGTATTCTCCGGTATTCTGTCTAAGTGGATGTGTGTTTTCACCTCATGTTCTTCCTGTGTTCATCCATGCGAGTTATTGTTAATAAATCAACGTGTTTGATAATCCTGTGATCCTGTGCCTTCCTGTAGTAGACCCAGGTGTGACATAATACCGGACCTAAACGGAAAAAGTTGCGGCGTGTTTTACCTTGTTTTATTGTCATAGTTTTTTTTGCCCCCAGTATTTTTGTTTTTCCTCCCCCAGTGTCTTCCCCTACACTCCCGAATTCCTCATCCTGATGATAAAACAGGGGGAAAGCAGCCTCAAGGACTATATGGACAGATTTCTATTTCTAGCTGAACGATCCAGCTGGCCGGACGACAGGTTTTATGACTACACAGCACATTCGTCAGAAAATGGTCCTCGGGGCAATCTCGCAGCTTATATGGAGTGGACACAGGCGACCATCGTTTGACATCAGTGCCACTCTAGACCCAGCGACCAGCCCAACCACCGTCTGCAGGGAGCGTATGCCAGAGCCCACTGCGGACAGAGAGCCACCCGTGGTGTGTGAGCCGTCACCCTAAAGAGTGACAGAACCATACAACACAGAGCAGGAGGAGCTCAACCAACCATCTGACTGGGTGTGTGAGCCAGAAACAACGCTAAATGTGGGAGTCGTGGTTGACATTGAGGAACCGAGCGAGAGTCCAGCCCACTGACCCACAGCAGAGGACGAGCTGGCCCTGGACCCTGAAATGCTGCTCACTGACTTCTGGAGCGAAGTCACACCCCTCCCGCTGTTCCCAGACAGCCCTCCAGCCCAGTTATTCCCAGAAGTTGATAGCTCCAGGGTCATGAGCAGCATCAAACCAAAAACACCCTTTTTACCTCCAACGACGTCATCACCCACAACCACTCTGCCTTCTCCAGTGCTGCTTCAGTCAGCCAGTGCCCCAGCTCACCCTCCAGCCTCATGTGTGGAGGTATTCCTAAGGGCTTGCCTACCTGTTGTCGCCCGACGTCACATCCTCTGCCCTCCGAGCTACAGACTCTGCTTCGGCCCTCCAACCCAACGACTCCACATTGGCTCTCTCCTCCCTCATGTCCTCCATGGACCGTCAGTCCACCGGCTCCACCAGGCTCCCTCTTCCCCCCCAGCTCTGCCTTGGTCAGTCATCACCCTGCCTCCATCTCTGTACTCCGCTCCTCTGGCTGCGCCTCATCCCTCCACCCTGCCAGCTCCTTTAATCTCCTCGTTCCCTCCAGCTATGCCTCGGTCATCTGTCGCTCTGGCTCCACTGTGGGCATCCAGACCTGTGTTGTTGCTTCAGTCAGGTGAGCCGTCCACTGCAACTTCGCCCTATGGCTCCTTGTCTCTTCCTTGGGTTCCACCTCCAGATGCGGCGTCTCTCGAGGTAGGCCCGCTGGAGTTGGCAACCACTCCAGGGGTCACACATCTTGCACCTTATTGCACCAGGTGTATGATAGGGCCCATAAAGTTAGTAATAAACTATTTATGCTCAGCATTGTAATTTTGTAATTGGGCATTTATTGCTTGGTGAACAAATAGAAATTATATCAAATTTATTTATTTAAATTATAACAAAAATAGGTCAGTGCAAGTCTTTGTGTCCTATAACCAGGGCCAGATGGAATCTGCGGACATTTTATGCTATTTCTGCACAGAATTTTGGTAAAAATCTGCGGTTTTATGCGGAATGATTTTGGGAGTATCATAACTAAAACCTTAATATATTAAATAAAAAGTAATACTTTTTAACTTGTATTTAAATGTTTACAATGTGACTCCAATTAGATCCACTTTATTTGGTAAACAAAGCAAGTCAATCATGTAAAATATCTTCTAAAAGACTTTTTATTGTAAAGAAATTATATAAATATTTTTATATTAGTCAATATTATTACTGAAATTAATTCAAAAACTGAATGAATATGAATTTACAAACATTTACACAAGTAAATAAACAGAATCAATGATGGGCTAAAATCTGCGGAAATCTGCGGAATTCTGCGCGCGCAGATTCCGTGTGGGCCTACCTATAACTTACACCCTTCAAGTTCAAGAACAGGGTTGCCAGGTGCTCATAACACAAACCTCAACTACTAAAACTTGAGCATAAAACCACAATTCTGTCTAAGCGCTTCTGGAGTTGGACAGTTCTCTGAGTGGTTCTAACAATAACGCACAAATTAACATAAAATAGTAAAATAAAATGATGTTATTTATATAATATAGACTGTTTATATATATAAACAGTGCTTACATGGTTTATATGTATAATACCTGTAAATTTACAACAGCAAACCTTAATAAATCACATTACAAGATACTTCCAAAGAGTTTCCATTTGGAAGCACGAACAACTTTTTTGCTAATTGTTCACTGCATGTCTTTAGTAAATCCAATATAAGAGAATAGTTAGTTATAAGAACAATAGCTTTCTGTAAAGCTCTTAATTAACTTTTCATCCCAAAGTGCCCTCACCGTAAACTGTTCTAATAAATCACAAAGGCAAACATTTCTTGCTAAAAGTCTGGGTGTTCACCTTTCCTTCTCATCCTTTCCTTCATGTTCTGATTCCACCCATGATTTGGGCTTGTCCACTTTGGCATAAAACCCAATGGACACTTTTCCTCGTGAATCATATAAAAGCCATTTACTAGTTGATTCAATAACCCAGTCAGCTGAGGGTATTTGATTTCATTTTTGCACAAAAAGCTGAGATGATCTGCAAGCAATGGTATTTCACTGAAAACAACCCACTTAACCTTTCTGCCTTTTTACTGGTTAAGTGTGTGCGTATCTATAAAAGGTGTCAATCATATTAAGTCTGCACCTCCATTTAATTAGTATGAATATCCCCAGCCTCCTCTAATCAGAATAATGAGACAACTGCTGGGTCATTACAATTATGCAGTACTTTCTGAACTCTCTTACTTTTACTAAATTAACTGGGCGTGATTGTGCTGTTATTTAAAGTGCTGTTGCCATAAAACTGTATAGTGGACTTTCAGAAAGAATTAGGTTAAGATCAGACGCTTCAGATAAAATTTAGCTTACAATTCATTTATAATCATCTTGAAACTACTTTTGAAACCATACTTTTATGCAAAGTGAAAAAATAGGAAGACGTTTTAGAGAGAGACAAATCACGTTTAACAAGCTTATCTGATGCTTATGCTATTAATGTTGTCTTCTTGGGTTGGGCGATGTCGACCAATTTGGTATCTTACGATGACTAATGTGAAACATCGCAATGAACGATGGCATCGTCGTCATATGCGGTGGTAAATTAAATTATTTATGAATAATTAATGAATTCATAACAAAAAATTATTTGTAGCCTACTGTTTCAGCTACCTGACCTGCATGGTCTTTGTTTTACTCATAACCAAATCATAAATATATAAAGATAAGTTAAACACAAATTACCACTTGTCAATCACTTTTTCCGCGGGACTCTGGCATGAATCGGCAGAGTGATCTGTGTCGTTATAATGGTGTCAACAAACTTGGTTGGTAAAAAAGGTGCACATCCAACAGGAACCAAGCAACAGTATCTGAGGTTTACGCTAACATTACCAAGTACAAGAGATAGAGTCGATAGATAGAAACAAGTTTAATTAAATATCACATTTAACAACTATAGTGAGACGCTATCCAGCGGTACATCCTTGATAAACTTTCCGATGTGTGCTGCTCTTTGGGGTTTTGTGCTCAAAGTACCCGTTGAGCTGGAGCTGGGACTAGAGCCTGTCTGTCTGTGTGTGTGTGTGGTCACGTGATGTGTGTTTTCAGCGGTATAGTGTGGACAGAGGGCTGTGCTAGATGAAATGGCAGTTTAGATGTGGATTGTTTTTGTTATAAAATGCAATTTTAAAACTAAGATGTATTAGTGTAAAAGGGGCCTAAGCGTGTATTTTTCGTGAGGGGTTAGCGACGGGGACAAGGCATTGCGCTGCCGGCTCAGCATCGTGACTTCAATCTGCCATCGGCAATGGACAATGGCATCATCTATCGACCCAACCCTATTGTCTTTCCTCCAAACTGATGTTACTTCTTGAAGAATAATGTCACAAGGGAACTAATACTTATTAGAAATATATATATATATATATATATATATATATATATATATATATATAGCTAATATATACTTAAAAATATAAAAATCTAAAGGAAAACTACATAAGAATAAAAAGATAGAATGGTAATAATATTAAACAAACTGTGCTATCCAAGGGCGCCACGGTGGCCTAGTGGTTAGCACGTTCGCCTCACAGCAAGAAGGTCGCTGGTTCGATCCCCGGCTGGGCCAGTTGGCATTTCTGTGTGGAGTTTGCATGCTCTCCCCGTGGTTGCGTGGGTTTCCTCCGGGTGCTCCGGTTTCCCCCACAGTCCAAAGACATGTGGTACAGGTGAATTGGGTAAGCTAAATTAGTGTATGTGTGTGAATGAGAATGTATGGATGTGTTTCCCAGAGATGGGTTGTGGCTGGAAGGGCATCCGCTGCGTAAAACAAATGCTGGATAAGTTGGCGGTTCATTCCGCTGTGGCGACCCCGGATTAATAAAGGGACTAAGCCGACAAGAAAATGAAT
This sequence comes from Danio albolineatus, assembly GCA_903798035.1. Taxonomy (NCBI): domain Eukaryota; kingdom Metazoa; phylum Chordata; class Actinopteri; order Cypriniformes; family Danionidae; genus Danio; species Danio albolineatus. The sequence continues at coordinate 4,162,335 of CAIGQQ010033467.1, forward strand.
GAATGAATGAATGTGCTATCCAAATAAATAAATGAATGGATGATTGAATGAATGAACGAATGACCAACTGACTTACTGAACAAAGAAACAAATCATGAAATAAACAATCAAATAATTAAAATACACAAAAAAATAAAAATAAAAATAAATAAATAAATACAAAATAAATACAAAACTTACTACCAAAAGGTGACAAGGAACTGTACCATGGTTAAGAGCTGCCTGGAACTAATTTAAATGTGTGTTTATCTGAAAATAAGTGCACACCATAAACAATCATCAGCCAATCAGAATCAAGCCTTTAACAGTCTTTAAATGTTGTGTTCTAAAAGCCTTTAAATCTTGTGTTCTCTTAAATGTGATATTGGGAGTTGTGGAATTTAACAACACTGAACTGAACTAAACTGATCTTTAACTCTTAAAACTGGACTGACACCTTGTTAAGCTGCTTTGACACAATCTACATTGTAAAAGCACTTTAGAAATAAAAATGAATATATGATTTTATATTGAATAGAAATTGTATATCAGAAGAGGAAAATCATGAAAATGTACTGTGTGGTAAAGCCTTTCTCCTCTCTGTTCCAGTTTTTTTCCAGTTGTGCTGGCAGCTGTGCAGTGGCAGTAGGTCAGAGTCCCACAGCTACTAGTGACAGAGGAAACGAGGGTGAGAAACACGGGATTGGCACTTCCTGCCTAACTAGTGACTGACAGACACCACTGGGCTTTGTTCTCCTCCCACTGGTACTTACTGTCTGCTGGCCCTTATGTGGCCTGGGCGTTTCTGTGATGGACAGATAGTTATTCAATTCACAGGGAGGAGGGGGAAAGGAAAGCAAATAACAATCCCAATCAAAAACATAGGATAGGAAACGTAAAATTAAGCTTTATTTTGAGTTTAAGATATACTGTATGCGTGTCAAATGGACACTCTTAAAATGGAGCTGGTGCCTAAACAGTGTCTGAAACTATTTTTCAAAGACACTTAAAAGGATGTTGGATGACCTTAAAGGCACAGTCCACCCAAAAAGGAAAATTCTGCCATCATTTGCTCAACCTCAGTTTGGTTCAATCCTGTATGTATTTCTTTGTTCCTCTGAACACAAATAAAGATATTTGGAAGAATGTGAGTGACCGTAACAGTGTCAGTAACAGATCTTGCTTCCCATTTACTGCCATTGTCAGAACAAATACATGCTGCGGGTAAATCGGTGGTGAGATTTAAAAACAAAGTATAATAATGGCTGAATTTTCATTTTTGCATGAATCCCTTTTTAAAGAACGGCTTTTCAAAAGACAAGGCAAGGCTAGTTTATTTGTATAGCACATTTCATACACAGTAGCAATTCAAAGTGCTTTACATAAATAAAAAAGACAAGTATAAGAAAAAAAAGATAATAAAAATAGATAAAACAGATTAAAATATGTTAAAACAGGTTATAAATTAAATGAAAAAGAAAAGAAAAAAGCCTAAGCATTATAATTAAAGTTAAAAATGTTAAAATAAATACAAAACACAATTTATTGTGAATAAACGTGTTGCAAAACAATTAAAAAGTGCATATAAGAAATGCTTGACATGGGAAAAATCACTATGCACATACTGTAGAAATAAAGATGTATTACGCATTTTTACATCTAAAGCATTTTTTACAATGTAGATTGTGTCAGAGAAGCTTAACACAGAAGATTCTAGTAAACTGAAACTGTGTCAGTCCAGTTTTCAGAGTTGAACTTCAGTTTAGTTCAGTTCAGTGTGATTTAATTTTCACTGCTGAAAGTCCAAACACTGAAGAGCAAATCCATCCATGCAAAGCTCCACGAACCACGTCCCGGATCCAAGTCCCGAACCATGCAGTAGTGACAGTAGCGAGGAACAAACTTCCCCAATTGACAAAAGTGAAGGAAAAAAAGTAACCATCTAATTACAAATTGTTGTTAAATTACTTATGGGTTAAAACATTTTCTATCATATTGATTTTTAAATAAATACTTTAGTGGTTCTCAAGCTTTTTTCACCAAGTACCACCTCAGAAAAAATTGGTCTCTCCAAGTACCACCATAATAACCGGTATTGAAGTACAGTAGCATAGAAGGCCTAATGAGGCAGCTACAGCACTGCACAGTTCAAAAACAAGGCAGATTAATTCTTCTAATTGAGAATATTTATTATTGTCAGCCTTTTAAATAAAAGGATTAGCCTATGAAAATCAATTAACTGATCACATCGGTGTTATTGTATACGTCAAAGGGTTAAAAGTGTGTTAATTTTTTTTACTTTAATTATTCAGCGATTTCTCCACGTACCACTAGAAGGAAGCTTGTGTACCACTAGTGGTACGTGTACCACAGTTTGAGAACCACTGCTTCTTACCAGTTATATTACCAGTTATTACTCTTCTGTGTTTGAACTCTAAGTAGTGAATATTAAACAACACTGAACTGAACTGAACTCAGCTATATACTAGCTAATAATATACTAGCTAATAACTAAACTGACATTTTCAATTTACTATAACCTTCTATGTGAAGCTGCTTTGACACAATCTACATTGTAAAAGCGCTAAACAAATAAAGGTGAATTGAATTGAATTGAATTGAATTATACAGTACCTGTGCTAACCTGTTCCAGCACACAAGTGTTGGTTTGGTGCCACAGCTTCCCAATATGACGTTCTGTTGTTTTAGCTGATTGCTTTTGGTCCGTCCTCCAGCTGACAAATTGACAAAAATGGAAACCAATGCATAAATACAGATAGGAATGCAACATACTACATACAATGTAACCCCCAGGGTGAGTTGAGTCAAGTTTCAGCATTAAACAAAGACTACAGGGTAAGTTAGAAGAAAAAAAGAAGTGTTTGTAATGTAAAACAGACACAGTTCACAAAATATTTGAATCCTGGCAGATACTGATACACTAAAGCAACACCTGCTTTGTAAATCCCACAATACTTTCCATGTGATTGTCAATATTCATCTTGAAGAAGAAGATTCTGTCACCTTCTATTAATCCTGAATGATCTATTAAACGTGAGTTACACCCTTCATTTAAAAACGACAAGCCTTTCCAAGTCCAAAATGTTCTGTGCTGGCAAGACTCCGGAATACACATTATTAAATGTTCATTCCAAACACAGTGATCTGCCTTAGGCAAGCTGTCATTGGCCGGTCTGTTGCTGTGGAGTGATCTCAGTATCGAGACTTCATTACAAAGTCAAGTCTACTAATAACTCCGGAAGATAAGAACATTTTGACCCAGCCCCCACCCCCCCAAAAAAATCTCTCTCTTTCTCTGGAATATGGGTCTTTAGCCTTCCGTCCACAGAGATTGGCATCAATGAGAAGGAGAGAAAGAATGGTGCATAGTATATTCAGGATTTGTATGCAATGCCTGTGGTCTGGTGTTACAAGCTTATCGGGCATCTGCACTCTTAAGGGAAACTGCACAGGACCCCACAGGCCGTCCACACTGCTGCCTGCCAGTAAAATATAGTCATATACCTTTCAGATACGTAACCAGATCTGTATGTTGAGTGTGATAACCCACTCAGCCGTACAATAATATCTAAATGTAATTCATCCCGTAGGTAAATTTCACGAGTTTATTTATGTTTGAAACAAGAACAACAAGAAGTACCACATCTGAGCAGAACCAGTTTCATATGCTTGTTGATAATGCATATGTTTGAACCCAAATCACTGCGCCTTGCATGTGTAGGTCTGTGCATGTTAAATGTGTGTGTGTGTTCTACATTCCTCACATGAATCAGTCGGGTTTGTAGCTGTATCCTGTGAGAGGCTCTAATGACGGTAGTTTGTAATTGTGCTCAGTGGAGTGGGGAGAACTGTTCAGCGATAAACTGTCTGTCCCTGGTTAAGTAAACTCAACAGGTCAGGGGGGAATTGTTTTAGAGATGACCCTTTCTATTCTGTCTGACCAGAAAATGTCATTAGGGCTAAAATCGTCGTGCATGTCTGTCTAAGCTTGCATGTAAATATATGTGTGAGTATGCATCCGTGTGGCTGAGTGCCATATAGTATTTCTACAACGCCATGCAGTATACATTAAGGTATGCATTTAGTCTAATAATTAATGCCATTTGTCAACTTAATGGCATTTACTGCAAACCTTGGCTGGAAATGTGTTGCTTAATGCTATATTTCCTTATTATTTATTGCTGTATCTATAATGATACTGTAAAATCTCATGAGACTTTTTTATTTTTATATTTTACCCTGTTTACACTTCATTATACCAGTACAAATGACATTTAATTCACATTTTAAAGCATGCATTTAAAGCGTCCGAGCCTTCAAAGTGATTAATATTATTAAAGAAACATTATTCATGCTTATAACATCAGTACTTGCAGGGAAACTATAATATCAGATAGCTATAGACTGCAATATCTGTTTTATCATTTTAATGATCGTGTTATTGGAAGTGCTTTATGAAATTGTAATTTGTTTTTTTTTTAGGAATTGGATCTCTTTGTGTTTCTTTAAATGTACTGTTGATTGCCTATAATATAGTGAAGAATGGATTTAAAAATTATAATGAAGTAAACCGATACAATGATGAGAATGTATTTATAATTATTGGGTATTTCCTTTGGTGAATATATGAAAATAAGGGATGATTATTTTATTGAGGGCGACGCAGTGGCGCAGTAGGTAGTGCTGTCGCCTCACAGCAAGAAGGTCGCTGGTTCGAGCCTCGGCTGGGTCAGTTGACGTTTCTGTGTGGTGTTTGCATGTTCTCCCTGCGTTCGCGTGGCTTTCCTCCGGGTGCTCCAGTTTCCCCCACAGTCCAAAGACATTTGGTATAGGTGAATTGGGTAGGCTAAATTGTCCGTAGTGTATGAGTGTGTTTGGATGTTTCCCAGATATGTGTCGCGGCTGGAAGGGCATCTGCTGCGTAAAACATGTGCTGGATAAGTTGGCGGTTCATTCCGCTGTGGCGACCCCAGATTAATAAAAGGACTAAGCCGAAAAGAAAATGAATGAATGAAGGATTTTATTGAGATTCTTTAAACAAATCTATCTTTGATTATGGAGATGATGTCTTTTTTGTAGGTGGATGCGCTATTTCTTATGATGTTATTCATCATATATACATAACTGGATTGGATTGTTTTTAATGAGTTTGAAATTAATTAATGAGGTAATATGATTAATGATTTTAAAAGACGGTGGTGGGAGAAAATTGTTTCACACACTAAGGAAGGCGTTGAGCCAAGAAGTTTGTGGTTCTATTTTGAAAAAAATATGTATAATGCAATTAGTCACTGTGTGAAGATCATGACCTTTAGAGTTACTGTAGTTTTTTTTCCCCCATAAAGCAAAAGTAGGCACAAAGTCTATAGTACTCTTGCCTTTTTGTAAGTTTTTTTATATATACCTTTTGCTTCAAATCAGAGTTTATATTGTTGTTATTAACCTGGTTTCTGGTTAGTTTTTCATTGATAAATGATTAACACCTTTTATGAATTACAATGAGGAAAAAAAATACTTCCAAAAAGTGAGAAGGACATTTCCATTCCAACTTTTGATGCAAAACAAAAACCAATGGGAGAAGCACTTCCCAATTTAAAGTAAAATTGAGCTCTTTTTTTTTTAAAGGTGTGCCATAATACAAATGTCAAGCACACATTTTATGTGCATCTTAAAGGCAACAAGTAAAAAAAAAAGAATAAGAAAAGTCTAAACTATTTTTAATTTAATAATTGGGCTGTGCTTTTGGTGAACAAATGGAAATTATGACAAACGTTAGACTAATTTTAAACTTGAAACAGAGTGGGAAGTGGAAGGGCTTCAAAATTTACCCCTAAGAAATGGGACACCACTACAATACAACACCAACACACATCATCATATATCACCACAATCTCTTATTTCATATGACTGCTGGTTATTCCAGATGCGTTATTTTTTGGTATTTATCATTAGGAAATCACAGAACGCAACAATATCATGTTATCATAACGATATAAAGTGGCAGTAAGCTCATACTGTAACTGTACTATGCATTTACATTTACACCGTGTCCATATACATAAACATACAAAAACAACATTAACATTCTACCAGACACTGTAAAAGCTCATTCCCAGCCACCAGACTTTTCTGACAGGGTATTTGAGTGCCATCAAGAGATATATATGCAAGTATGTTGTGGGACTACAAGAGAAGTTATTATTCTGGATTATAGATAGTAAACTTTAGCGTTTTTTTATTGTTTTTTTTTAAGCATGATGGTAAATCACAAATGCAGTTATGAATGTATTAAAACATATCCTCCTTTCTGTATATGTAAATAATGACAAAAAAATACTAATTTGTGCATCTCCTGACCTCCATGTGCTGCTATGGTGCTGTTGTAGATGGTGTAGTCTGGGAAATTGTCTTACACCTTGGTTTCAAGTGTGATCCTAAAAAAAAAAAAAATCTCTGTTTCAAGAGCTATCTAGCCCTTCCGTTGAGCCCTACGCCATAAATCTTACGAGAACTGGCACACCCCTACCCCTTCACATGAAACAAGGGTTGAGGAGAAGGGGAAAGGGCTATGGAGTAGATCTGGGGTTATGCCTAAATAAAGACTAGAAAGAGAGCAATAGAAGTGCTTTTGTCTTATAAACTAATAAAGCAAATTGATAATAAATTCAAACTGGTAAATCCATAAAGTGTGTAATCTCTTATAGCGATTTAAGTAATGCATTATAAATAAATCAAGAATTAACCTCGGACAAGATTTAACCTCTGTTTGAGTCAATTAAACGCTAAAAGTTGGATCATAAATATTTGACTTCCACATACTGTTCTGAAAAGACACAACAGAACAGCACCATTTCCAGACAGCATTTATAGACAGTTTTCTATAAACTTTGCATTTTATGAATTGGCCTAATCCAAGCAGCACCATAAAAATAATTCCATTAATCATGCGGCTACTTTGGTCCAGAAACTATTCACAGGATGCAGTCATTTGAAAAGCAAACTTTAATGGAAAAACAATTATGAACAATTCAAAGTCATTAGCGGCGTGGGAGCAGAGTGGACATGTGTGTGTGTGTGTGTGTGTGAGAGATTGTGTGTGGGTGTTTGTGTGTCTCCGAGGAGGTCATTACTGAAAGGTTGGTTAAGCAAAGGTGCGTGTTAACACTCTCAGTGCCATAAGTTTGAAGAATAGCTGATTAGAGACACAAAACATGCAGTGTGTGTCAAGCCTACATAAAGCATACATAAAACACTTCACTTAAGAAATAGCACATGCATTGTGATGTGGGCAGCACGTTTTAGTGGCATCTGTGAAAAATACGACAGTGGCTTTATAATGACATTTCCAGGCAAAGCTAAATACAATGAAAAGGTTTCCGAAGTGTGTGTAAAAAGTCTGAGGTTTAAATTGGTGCCACATTTAGTCTTGTTAAAGTCACAGTGCAGGTACAGGGGTGCTGTGGCACAAACGCAACCTTGTTATCAGCCTCATTACTGAAAGATATTGCCACTGTTAGCGTTTCCTTTACACGTGCAGGGCTCTAATCACCACATATACAGCGTTCCAGTTCACATCCCTTTCACTAAGTTCATTGCATGTTCTGTTGAGGGAGCCACTGACAAATGTGCAACAGCCAGAAGTATAGAGTAGAAAAAGCTATAAAATACCAGAGTTTTCTTGGTTTTCTTTGTAATTATTATAATATATGCAAAAGTAATTGCTAAATCATAAACATTAAATAATCTTGAACGATTAAAAGGATGGATGGATGGATGGATGGATGGATGGATGGATGGATGGATGGATGGATGGATGGATGGATGGATGGATGGATGGATTGATGGATGGATGGATGGATGTGATTGGGTAAATGGATGGATGGATGGATGGATGGATGGATGTAGTAAATGTATGTAT
>CAIGQQ010033467.1:4191801-4231674 GCA_903798035.1 Danio albolineatus
AATAATAATAATAATAATAATAATAATAATAATAATAATAATAATAATAATAATAATAAATCATAATAATAAAAAAACTGCAGAGATAAAATTAAAATGACATTCATTTTTGTGAATTATTTTAAGCGGTTTTGCTGTATTTTTGATCAAACATATATGGCTACAATGAGAATAAGAAAGACTTATAATAAGCATTTTTTTCCAATCCCACATCCTGGTTATAAACATTTAATTAATTAAGAACACGATTCACAAACAGGCTATTCTTTAAGAAGACAAGAAATTATTCCAGATGTAAATTATAAATTGTGCACACTGCAAGCCAAACCTTAAAGAAAACCAGCCATGGACTTAGCATCTGAGAGTGAATGAGAAAAAGGAGGGGGAAAGAGAAAAAAGGGACATCAAAAGGGAATGAGATGGTATCCAGAGGGATATGAATCTCCAGCGTGCGTTTGATACTGAACTGCAGGATGAACTGCAGGTGTGCAGGAGCTCACGTCTTAAATTTACTCTACAACCCCCTTCTCGCAGTACAGTACACTATAAAATACAGTACGCATGATACAGTGTGCCACAAGAGAGTAGAAAAGACCCATCGGCCATAAATCTGACACAGTTCACCTTTATCAGCGATCTCATCACGGTTTTACGACATCCGCAGAGGAGGGCACCCAAACCAGCATCTATAAACATGTAGGAGAAGTGCAGACTTGCAAAGTGTGACTTTAATGATGCTAACAGGCCTGAATGCCAACGTGAGGGTTAAAATGTCAGAAGAGGTATGGTGAATTTAAAGACTGAAGCACCGTCCCATTTGTCTTCCCATAAGACGATGACACAAAAGTATGATGCAGTCGGCATTCAGCAGCTCTTTGAGGATTTCAAAAACAAAAGAGCTTACAAATCTCCTGAAGCATCAGAGCGTCAGGGGGAAACAAGGCAGGTGTGTGTGTGTGTGTGTGTGTGTATGTGTTACCCGCGAGCAGATATTCACAGCTGCTTCATCACAGGACTGGAGGAAGCACTCCAGTCAGAGTGAGACTATTCTCAGAGACTTTAAACCCACACATGAGAGGAGTTTGAGCTGCTAGAGGAGAGAAAGATATATGACTGGAATATTAATTCCACATCAATGACAGAGACTGAGCACTTAACGTCATTCTTACGTCTTAGAGGAAAAAACAAATACACAGATCATTTAGATATACACAGTTAAGAGCAATGAGGATTAGCATTAACATTAATGAGCATGTTTTGTTTGTGCTTTGCAAATTGGTTAAGTTAGTAAAATAGATAAACATTATGAATAAACGTTTTATTTTTCTGTTAATAGAGGTTTACTTGTAAAGCTGCAATGGACTGCCCTCTAGTGGTGGCATATTGTATCATCTGACAATGGTTTTTGAGGTTAAAAAGTGGGTATCGCTTTATTTTGATGGTCCATTTAATGCGTTTTGTTGAATTTCAGTTCAATTGTATCCACATGCTAACCAATTATCATTAGAATATAAGTAGACTGTTAAGTTGTCAGTTAAAAGTCTGTTTAAGGAGCAGTATCAGCAGATATTAAGGAGTCAAACTCAAATGAGAATTAATTGACGACCAAAATAATTGACGACCACCAAAATAATGTCTTACCGAAAATGTATTGCTGAATATATATAACTATATATTTTTATAGAAGGTAACATATTGAATAAAACATTATAAAAGTAGAAAACAGCTTTTTTCTCTTGCTATTGTTATTGTCTCTTGTTCAGCAACAATGACTTTCCTCAAAAACTATTTTAAAAGTCATCCTCAAACACATATGAATGGTTATACATAAAGAAATTTGTGTCATTATTTATTGAAAATTCAGGCCCGTAGCCAGGGGTGGTTCGGAAGACCCACCCCTCGCTGACAAAAGTCCAGAATTTGTCCCATACATGAGCTCATTTGTCCTGCTTTGACTGCTATAGCATCATGGTGAAAATAACCCATCGAAAAAGGCTGTAGGACCAAGCTGAATCGTGACTTCAGCTAATCAGTTTTGGCCAATGCTAACAAATATTTTTCAGATGTCCAACATCCAGCTGTGCAAAAGCATACAATCTGACGTAGGAGAAGTCATCTTTCATTACTGTATTTTTTAAATAGAGAAAACATTTTACAAATAACTTTTATTCTAAATCTTGGACCTTATTCTTAAAACAAAAAAAGGGTCAATAAAAAGAATGACCATATTAAAATTGATTTGTATTACTATTGTGGCTAAAATGGTCAAAAAGCTTGGTTAAGGTGACCATTTGACAAGCTAATTCAGAATAGTGCTTAAAATGTCACTAAAAAATTTGATAATTAAATAGAAAAATGGTTATAATTGCAAAAAGGTCCACTTTTTGAGAAAAAATAACCACTCCTTTCCCCAGGCTGCTATACGAGCCTGTCAAAGTAATATTAGGCAGAGAAGCAGATGAATCTGATATGATACAGAGCAAATCAGGATAGCTGTTACAAATCAAAAAACATCAAACAGCTTACTTTAAGTGGTTGCAAACATTTTTATATGGGCTGAATTTAAATAAATTAAGCAGAACATTGCTAAATTTAATTTGTTTGTTTAATTTGAGCCCATATAAATTGTTTGCAACAATTTTGCAAAAATATTTTTGTTTTCAGTGTACATAGAGTCAGTGGTGGAAAGAGTACTGAAAAATCATACTCAAGTAAAAGTACCATAACCTGCCTAAAAATGTACAGTAGTGCAAGTAGAGTAAAATATCTGTTTTAAATATTACTCAAAGTATGAGTAAAAAGTAGCCCTTCTAAGAATACTCAAGAGTAGTAAGGATTGAGTATTAGACTGTGAAAAGCTGATGCGTTTACATGCAATATGTTTGTTAGTGTGTGTGTAAACGTAACATTCTGTACTGTAGTGCATTCAGTACTTGTTTAAGACTTGTTTGGATATCATCATACAGTAAACATCTGTCATCTTCTCATCAGTAACATACAGTCGAAGTCATTGATTATAAAGATTTTGGACATCTACTTGGACACTTTGAATGCTTCCTAATGGATTGCTGTGTTTCTAAAGCGCCCATGTCTTGAGGTTGTTCAATATGATGTGATTTACTTTTATTGGACAGGAATTTTTCTACTTTAGCAAATCCCCATAGACAAGAAAGAAATGAAACAGTGACTGCAGGTTGAAGGAGAGTAGTGGAGTAAAAGTACAGATACTGCACTAAAAATGTACTGAAGGGAAAGTAAAAGTACACGTTTTTAAAACTACTTAGTAAGTTACAACTCCTGAGAAAAAAAAACACTCAGTTATACAGTAAATTGAGTATTTGTTACTTTACACCACTGCATAGAGTGAATCAGGTTCCAGTCTATATTTCTCACCATGTGCTTTCAGTAAACTGAGAGCTTCTGAATGTCCACAGAGTGTGTCACTGTCTCCATGGATATCTACAGAAACCCTGCGAATTTGAGGAATGCTTCCTGCTGTGCGGGTCGTAAAAGAGAGTGTTTTCTGATGAACTGTATAGTCGGCTGTTCAGTGAGCTGCTCTTTCAGGAAAGAGTTGGATTGACAGACAAAAAGAGAGTCCTTGAACATTTTCAAGCTCTATGGTTACATGACTTTAAAAAGGAGAATTGATTTGCAGGCTCTTTACCTTTATATAAAAAAGTCCATGTACTACCACTAGGTGTTGCTGTTGTTTATTCTGTAGCCCTGCGCTGCTTTATAATATCCTTCAGAAAGTAATTAGAAGCTTTATTACTGAATCTTTCCCGTGCACAGTTTCTAATATCAGAAGATCAAAATACTTATCAGAATGGTTATGAATTATTTATCACACCGTTAAGTTACCTTAGCTAAGATATTACTACAAATATCTGACAGCAGAGCGGATATTACAACTGTTCTCCCCACGATTAGTGAAGGGTGTTATCAGACTTCAAGTTAGAAACATGTGGCAAACTAATAGAGTGTTTCAGGAAAAGTGGAAGATATCACATTTATAATCTCAGCCAGAACGAGCAAGTGGAGATGTTTTCCAAAAAATAATGACGAGTTAATGGTCAGTAACGAGAATACACAAAGCTGAATTTTCAGCATCGTTAATCTGGCCTTCAGTGCCACATGATCCTTTGGAAATGATTGTAATGTGCTCATTTGCTTAAATATTTAATACTAACGATGTTTAAAATGCTGTTTATGAAAATTATATTAATGAAATGGTAATTAGCATTATAAAAGCGTCTTAATTTGATGCACCCTTGCTTAATAAAAGTATTAGTTTATTTCCAAAATACACTCAAAAAATTATGTTTGTCATTTGATCAAACTACTCATTTAAAATGAGCTAAAATAACCTAATTTGGGGACAACTTAATTGTTTCATGTTCAGTCCACTTTAATGTGTAAAAAACGAATAGGTTAACTTAATTCCTTCATGTTACCCCAACACAAAGCGATTGTGTGGAACTCAACATGTAAATTACAAATAAACACAAACCTTTAAACAGGACTGTTAAAAATGGCTTGAGGTACTTGTGCGGGTGATTCAATACTGACTAATACTGAGATAAAATGTGATTTCCAGGTAAATCGGGACTGTATTTTGACGGATTATGATCATTAATCACCATAATGTTATATGAACTAATATGTGATGAATCATGTCCTACATTGACTAGACATTTCCTGTCTAATTAGTTCCATGAAACAATTTATAATATATGTGTTATTCTTTTATGGTAGCTGGACCAAACTGTTTTTATAGCTGGTCCAAGCTGATGAAGATAATGGATCACACTGGACCTTAAGCTGACCTGGGGAATTACTAGACAATGGTCTAAAATAGTATTATACAAACTTTAACCGGTAATATTCCAACGACAGTGACCCAAAAACAATTTAACCACTGTAAAAAGTTTGATCTAATTCAGACAGATTCTAACTTCTCACATATAAAAGATAAAATAGCTTTAAAAAGTGGTTCTTAGGTGGCAGCAAATACGTGAGCTGCACCATTTTAATCAGTTTGACCCAGGAACACATTGAGTTTAATGTGCTTAAATGCAAAAGACTCTTCTCTCCTTTCACACTCCAAATCATTGTTGATTTTCAAATAAAGCTTAAAACGTGTCTCCTGGACAAAGTTGCTCAACATAATGGAGCCATGCCATGAGCTTCTCAAAACCCCTGTACTTTAAATAGATTCAAGTGAAACGCAATGCTGATATATACAACTAATAATAGTTATATCTACATTTTTGTCTAGTTTTATACTGATAACAAACATCCTAATACTTTCAGTCAGTCAGATGAACATGAAAACGTTTTACATTCGTTCCTCTCATTACAGAAAAGCAGACAATAATGAGAGCAGTGAGAAAACAGTAGTTGAGAAAGCATCTGCAATATGTTTGTGCAAAATGTCTCCAGCATCATGTCCACAAGATGACTAAATTGCACTGTTTTTACTGGTTCATTCAGCCATTTTCCTTCAGCTTATTCCCTTATTTATTGTATCTCCACAGCAGAATGAACCGCCAACTACATATAATACGCAGCAGATGCCCTTCTAGCTGCAACCTAGTACTGGGAAACACCCATACACTCTCACATTCACACGCTCATACACTACAGCCAATTTTGTTAACCCAATTCAGCTAGTGCATGTGTTTGGACTATGGGGGAAAACAGGGACACCTGGAGCAAACCCACGAGAACACAGGGAGAACCTGCAAACTCCATCAAAAAATGCCAGCTGGCCCAGTCGGGACTCGAACCAGCGACCTTTTTGCTGTGAGGCGACAGTGCTAACCAGAGCCACTGTGCCACCCCATGACAGCTTATATAAAGCTTTACAGATTGTCTGGTGTGTAAGATAGTTAGAATATAGATCGTTTGAATGAATCCTTTGAATACTCTGCAAAGCCACATTGACATTGACTAAATAAAGAGCCACTCTTTATCTTGTACATTTTATGAGCATCGGTTTAATTTGTGAAGTAACATAAGAGAACTTTCAGGAGAATAACTTAATATTTTCTTGCTAAATAAAAAGTTTCGAGTATTTTTTAAGCTTCACAGAAAACAGAAGTCAGTAAAGGTCTTGCTTTTTCAGTTTCAATGCATGTGGTCCACGCAATAACAAAAAAAGCAATTAATAGATGAATAATCTTTCATACAGACACAATATATACTTACATACAGAGGTAACAATGCTATTTTATATTTACAATTATTGTTTGAATTGTGGGTGTCACTGTTAGTAGCACAATCGCCTCACAGCAAGAAGGTTGCTGGTAAGAGCCTCGGCTGGGTGAGTTGCCATTCCTGTGAGGAGTTTGCATGTTCTGCCCGTGTTGGCGTAGGTTTCCACCGGGTGCTTTGGTTTCCCCCACAGTAAGCTAAATTGTTCATAGTGTATGTGTGTGAATGAGTTTGTATGGGTGTTTTCCAGTGATGGGTTGATGTTGGAAGGGCATCCGCTGCGTGAAACATATGCTGGATAAGTTGGCGGTTCATTCCACTGTGGTGACCCCAGATTAATTAAGGGACTAAGCCGAAAAGAAAATGAATTAATGAATGAAGGTTTGATTTACATCATTATACACGAGTTATCCTTGTTGTAAACACCACTTAAATCAGTTCAATCTTTCATAAAATCATACAGTATGTGACCATGGACCAAAAAATATTAGTGTAAATTTTCTGAAATTCAGATTTAAACTTCACATTAAAGATCTTTCCACTGATGTGTGGTTTATTATGATACTGGAGGACAATGTTTGGAAAATCTGGAATCTAAGGGTGCAAAAATGAATCTAAATATCAAGATAATCGTCTAAAACGGTCTAAATAAAGTACTTATAGTAATGCATATTAGCTTTGATATATTTACAGTAAGGCATTTATCAAGTATTCTCAATGGACATGTTCTTTACTAAATATTCTACTTAATTTTGGCATAAAATCGATAAATTTTACCCATACAAATGTATTTTGGGCTATTGCTAATAAATGACCCATGAAACATTTGACTGGCTTTGATGGTCCAGGATCGCATATATAAACATGTACATGCTCAATTCCACATTCTACATCATTCATTCTACAATATACAAACAAAGTAGTCTTCAACAACTTGCCATTATTGTGACTGATATTGAGTTAAATGCTGCAGTCTAAATTAAACTAATATGCAAAAAGGTTGAGCTGTAATGAGAATGAGTTTGAGCTCACTGAACTGCAATCAAAGGCTTAGTTTTAAATGCTTGAATTTGTCACTGCTAGAATATGGAATTAAATAGCAGAGCATAAATATAACCAAAACAATGAATCAGTTATGCTGAAGTCTGCTTTTTAAAATGATTTCCGGTGGACTCACAGGTCGTCCTCTCCTCTCGATTAGCGCTTTCCTCACAGCCGAGACACAGATCTCTGATGTGGAACATTAAAGGTGAGCTAAAGCTGTCCACTGAGCAATGAGGTGTATAATAAAGGAAACTCAAAGGGTCTGGAGAAGGTCAAGAGCACCGGCTACCATGGGTGACCAACCGGCACCCTTTCTTATCAGCTTCACCTGCGGAGCATTTCAGTGCAAAAAAAAACCCTACAAGAATCCAAAAAGAAGCAAAAAAGAGAGCAGAAAAAGCACATCTCCTCATCAGCAGGAGACCCGAGAGACATCCAGCATGCACTTAGAAGAAACACCAGATGACTGACAGGACCTGTCAGCGGGTATCAGAGAGAACAGCTTAAAGAGAATAAACCAGCTCAGACATTTGCTGGCTTCGCGTGCTGTTTGGGTCCAAAACCTAGCGTTCAAGAGACACGATTTAGTTTACTTGCTGCGCAATTAATATCAAAATATATCAAAAAGCAGGTCACATGGAAAATTATGAATAAACTTAATCAATAATTTTAATCATATGTGCCAATACATTGAGTGTACCAGTATATAGTACAGGCTACTGTATAATGCATAATAAACAGTGGTGGAAAGAGTGCTGAAAAATCATACTTCGGTAAAAGTACTATTACTTGTCCAAAAATGTAGTGCACAGAGTAAAAGTATCTGTTGTAAATATTCCTCAAAGTATGAGTAAAAAGTAGACCTTTCAAAAATACTCAAGAGTAGTGAGTATTACACAGTAAAAAGCTGATGCATTTACAGTAGGTACTACTTAAATATGGCCATTACCACTGCACCCTCTACCGCCGCCGAGGAAGAACGTGTTTTTAGGTTTGACCGCAGATTGAGAACAGACAGAAATATACAGTGACTGTAAATACCCTGCTACTTAAGAAGATGAAATAATGGGACAAAACATTATAATTGTTTCATTAATCATTGAAAACTTGTTTAAATAACAGTTTAGTTATTATTGTAAATGTGTTAAATGAAATGAAGATTCATTTTGGAAAAAGTAAAATTAAAGAAATAAGACCACTAAAATAAACGACAACTAAAATGAAAGTAGGTACAAACATACATACAAATAGACCTAAAAAATAAATATATAAAGCAGTTTTAGCCTAAAAATAGAGAGATGTACAGTGTTTGATATTTTAAAGTGACTAAGTCAGTTACTTAAGCTTTTTCATTTACGTTTTCATTTACATTTTCGTTGTTGATTATAGTTTACTATCTAATTTTATGTCTCAATTATTGTCCATAAATAATAAATGAATAATTATTCATTCATTCATTTTCTTTTCGGTTTAGTCCCTTTATTAATCCGGGGTCGCCACAGCGGAATGAACCGCCAACTTATCCAGCATTTGTTTTACGCAGCGGATGCCCTTCCAGCCACAACCCATCTCTGGGAAACACATCTATACATTCTCATTCACACACATACACTACGGACAATTTAGCTTACCCAATTCACCTGTACCGCATGTCTTTGGACTGTGGGGGAAACCGGAGCACCCGGAGGAAACCCACGCAACCACGGGGAGAACATGCAAACTCCACACAGAAATGCCAACTGGCCCAGCCGGGGATCGAACCAGCGACCTTCTTGCTGTGAGGCGAATGTGCTAACCACTTGGCCACAGTGGCGCCCTAAATGAATAATTAAATAGGCCTAAATAATTATTTACTTAAAAGACATTACCAGCAAAACATAGAGAAACGTCCGGTGCATGGTCTAAAGAGCTCTTAAGATGAATGCTACTTTATCAAAAGCATTAAGATAAACAGACCTTAAGCAGATGACTAAGAATATAATAAAAGTAGTTTTGCAGCAGGACATAAATTAGCCTAAGTCCCGCAAGTTTTATTTGTGCTGTGCCGAGGTTTTCATATCTTGTGCGCATGATGGTCAAACAAACCATGGTGGTCAAACAAATCAAAATCAGTTCTTTTCACCCCAAAGCAATTTTATAGGGCACTATAAAGGCTGAAGAACTTAATTCTTATATTTGCTTAATTTTTGCAGCCTAAGGCTACTTCTTACCATGGATTGTTTCTTTTCTAAAACAGTAGTGTGAAATCATGTTTACTGCTAAGAAAACTAAAACAAACCATCAAAATTATAACTTAATTGAACACACCCTTTCACATAAGGTACAGTACTCATATAGTACCATCCTACTGTGGAAAGGTTGTGAAAATCTATGGTTAAAGCGCCACCCAGCGGCCAAAAGCTGTTGGCGCACATAAATACTGCCGCGGCGGCGTCAAGAACAGCGGTAAAACAGACGTTTTGAACTAGAGACATCTGTACATGTAATTTGTGCATGTGTGTAAATGTAAAATTCTGTAGTGTATTTAGTTATTGCCCAGCAGGCACACAATGCCATAATACATTAATATTAGGTTAGATTTAGGTTGTGATGTTAGGTAACCAAAATTCAATGTCTAGCCAGCATCTTAATCCAATGTCATAATGACGTCAAATACTGACATTTATTCGTCAGGTATGGCAACCAAAATCCAATGTCTGATAGACTTCATAGTGGTAACGCCCACACAGCGTCAAGCTGTAACATCAATATTAGACATTGATATTTGGTTGATTTTGGGTTTCACGTTGGACAGTGACGTCAGTCTGATGTTGGGTTCTGATGTCAACCTGATTTTATGATTTCCAAACACAATGCAATGTCCCCATGACGTTGGGGTACAACATCAATCTGACGTCATATTGATGTCTTATGCCTGCTGGGAGTTTCGGTCATAATACAGTAAACATTCATCATCTTCTCATCAGTGACGTGCATCTAAACTGTCTCCGGTTCAATGTGTGTAAAGATTTTGGACATCTACTTGGACTTTCAATGCTTCCAAACAGTTTGCTGCAATTATAAATCGCCTTGTCTTCTTCTTAGTCTCTATTTTAGAGGTCATCACAGCGGTATGAACCGCCAACTATTCCAGCATATGTTTTATGCAGAGACTGCCCTTCCAGCCAGAACCCAGTACTGGGAAACATCCATACACACTCTTTCACACACCCACTCGTGCACTACAGCCAATTTAGTTTATTCATTTCACCTACAGCGCATGTCTTTAACCTGTAGGGGAAACCCGAGCACCCAGAGAAAAAAATCACACCAACACAGGATGAACATGCAAACACGACAGAGAAATGCCAACTGGCCCAGCCAGAACTTGAACCAGGGACCTTCTTGCTGTGAGGCTACAGTGATAACCACTGAGCCACCATGCTGCCATGAATTCTATTTATTAAACAAAAAACTAAACAAACAACAATATAGTAACATATATCCATTGATATTTATCAAAATACTCCATCAAAAAACATAGAATGTGCAAGTGCGTATTAAACTACACAAAGTTTTTAGGATCTTTTGTGATTTGTAGATATTTCATTTTATCCAATTGGCAGATTCTCCTCTCCTGGAAAGATGTTCCAGGCGTGCATTCAGATTATTAACTTGTGAGTGGTTTAATTGGATGACCAGAAAGATTGAGTAACTCCATTCACATTTGTAATTATCAATTTTTCTTTGTTTTCATTGAGCATTCCCAAATACTTATTGCATTTTCAAACTAGTAACCTGATTCTAATTATTTAAATAGGAAAAAGGTTTATTCATGACCTTTAAACACAGAGCAAGAGGGCTTGTAATCAAATCTGGCAGTGCTGGACTAGCAGACTCCAATTATCCTTTTAATTTGGTTAATTTAAGAAGAGAACAATTGGTTTTTCTCTAAGAGCTCAATAGTGTCAAAGAACTTTGTCCGCTCACATTAATTAACTAAGAAGTTAGTACAATTAGTTCAGCTAGGTTCCTCTGGAAATCATTAGATTGCAGAGAAATCCCTAAAAAAAAGATTAATTGTCAAAAATGTGCACTTAAGGAAATGAGTAAACGACCACAAAGCTTTGTTCACACTGCACACAAATCAAATTTGATTTTCAAATCCAATATTTAGAGCTCAATGCCATTTTGCAGGTGATTAAATTTAGATACTATAGACAGTGTCTGCTAAATATACAGCAGTTGCTATGGTTATGATATAAGCGCCAGCTGTCACTGTGCAGAGAGAGAAAGCAAAACAAATGTTGCTGCTGCTTATGTCTATGATGACATTTCACTGCAAAACTCACAAAGTGCATGAGATGACTGGAATGAGTCATTTTATGCATTCATGCTGCATCCAAAACCGCTGATCCGTTAACTAATTTATGATTAACTAAACAGTAAATATTGATTATTTGCTGTAAGAGGCAGGCCAGATGAAAATGAGAGCACTTAAACACTGCTCCACATAATATTGCAGCCCAGGCTCACTGGAAATACATGCCTCAGCCTACATTTTTGGCAGAATGTAAAATATGTTGCTCTGTGTATGTTTTGATGATGTGTATGATGACAAATAATTTTTTTAGATAAGCATGATTATTCTGCAAATCCACAAAAAAGGGGGCCTTGTTGTAGAGATCACCTAGTTTAGTGAACCACTGACCTAAACACAACCAATAATGTTGTCTAAAGCAATGGTCTCCCACCTTTTTAATCGCCACAGACCAGTCAACGCTTGACTATTGGAGGAGGGGGATGGGGGTGGTTGATGGGTGGTGATTCGTAGGTTGTTAGACAACCATCAATCGTTTTCTCAGAGGATGGCAAGCTGACAAAACATTGCTGTCACTCTGATACACATTTTATTTACAGAGAAAATGACAAAGCACTGCAGTGTTTGGGTGTTATGTGTTTGTCTGAGATAATTAGTCGCCTGAAATGTGTATATTCCATACAAGCTGATGCTGATCATCGTGACTCGCGGTGCGCTTATTCTACAAGGCAAATCTGCAAGGCACCTCCATTTGAAATAAGGAACTTGTGCAAACTTTAGAAAAGACATGATATGCGAACAGCCCCAAAAGGGCCGCCATCATTTCAGATCTCTAGCAGTTGATCTTCTTGCACAGACATGCTGGATTCACCTGATGTGTTGCAAAATGAGTTATGGATCCATTCCTTGGCAGTTCGCGGGTCCCTCACTGGGCCTTTTCCCCTTAGCAAAGAATCTTTCCAAAGAAGTCATTTTTTTACTCATTTTGCTGCATGTGGGTTAAATTTAGGCGCTCAATTGATGTAACTGAGAGAATAGGGTCTTTTTCAAGCTAAAAAAAAATTAAAATAAAAGTTCGTTCGGACTCAGATAATAAATAAAATAGAAATAATTCATGATTTTTTTGTGCAGCCCACTACAAATTAATCCACGGTTGAATTGTGCCCACTTTGTTTTACCTGATTTTATATTGCTTATATCTCCTTTGTGGAGCCCTACTTCATCAGACTCAAACCCGAGTTTATTATTCTTAATAACTAATAATTATCTCAATCAGAAAGTGAGAACAAATCCTTGGTCACACTTTATTTTGATGGTCAATTTGTTGAATATAAGTTACATTGCATCTACATGCCAACGAATTCTCATTAGATTATAAGTAAACTGTTAGGTTGGGGTTGGGGTTAGGGTTAGTGTAAGTTGACATGTACTTGCAAAGTTTCTTATAGTCAGTGAAATATCAGTATCAACAGATATTAAGCAGACAGTGTACTAATACTCAAAAGGACCATCAAAATAAAGTGTTACCAAATCCTTAAATTGTGAATATGATGTTTTACACTAAAGATTTGTACACTAAAAAAAATATTTTTGCTACTTGTTCAAATTACTTACAGTATTTAAAATGAGCTGAAACAACACAATTCTTGAGATTTTTTGGGACTTAATTGGTTTATGTTCAGTTCACAAATTTGTTAGGGTAACTTAACCGATGTGACAACATCATTGAATCGTGTGGAACCTTGCCTTTCTTTTACAGTGTAGAGTTTCAAGTTGTAGTATTTGGGTATTCAAGTTCAGTTCAGCCATTCAGGTCAGTTTTAGTATATTGTTATCATGTAAACTATTCAATTAAATTCATCTTTATTTCTACAGCTCTTTTACAATGTAGATTCTGTCAAAGCAGCTTAACATAGAAGTTCTAGTAAATTGAAACTGTGTCAGTCCAGTTTTCAAGTTCAGTTTAGTTTAGTTCAGTGTGGTTTAAATTTCACAGCAAACACTGAAGAGCAAATCCATCGATGCACAGCTCCACAAGTTCCAAACCAAGCAAGTGGCGATGGTAATGAGGAACAAAACTTCACCAATAAAAGAAAAGCCATTGAAAATAATGGAGTAAAATTAATTTTCATATTTTAAAGACATGGTGCAGGGAAATATAATTTAATGCAGTGCTTTTTGTTTGGTTGGATACACACTTTATATCTTATCTCATCCAGGCAGTGAAGATAGCTGTTTTTATTTTTTAAAGAAATTAGATCGTAAACACTGCGATTTTGTGTGGGATAACAATTAACCGGAAGTCATGGGGCTGGCTGACTGAATTTAAAAGTCTGGGCACATATAACACATTTATGAAAGGGAAAGAAAAAACCTTGAGAGAAATCAGGCTCTGTTGGGGACGATTATTTCAAGCGTTCACACTTAGCTGATGACTGGTAATAAAGTATATTTGACATGCTGTCTCGAAATAGAGCCCTGAGCTCCGTCCTGTTTGAAGGGCGAGAGGAGAGTTTGAGCTCAGGTAAGTCTCGAGAACTCCGCTGCTTGTGAACGTGCTGAGATATATCTGACTAGAGTTGCCTTAAGATGCTATTTAAAAGTAGTTGATTTACTTCTGTTGTATGTTTTTGGCCAGTGGGAGGAAACACGGGGAGAACATGAAAACTTCGCACAGAAACACCGACTGGCTCGGAGAGGGGCCGAATCAGCGGCGTTCTTGCTGTGAGGCAACAGTGCTAACCACTGGGTCGCCGGGCCGCCCTTTCAGAGAAGGGGAGGAGTTGGGGTGGAAAGGGGGATTCTTCAAGATGAAGATGACTGGAGTAGGAGGCTCTGGTAATTTATAGTGTGTCAAGATTCATCTGATTAATGCAACACACAAAGGTAATTTGGTACTAGTTGTGTTCAACCATAAGCATGTGATCCTCTCGAAATTAGTTTATAAATAAACCACACTTCTCTGGCCAAACTTCCTGTGCAGAGCTGCAGTCTAGGCGCTGGACAGCGATTGTGGAGAATTATTATCTTTAGAAATCTGATTTTACTAATCATTTAAATCACTTCTGTATTGATTTATTTTTATTTTTTTTGCAGATTTCAGTCAAAGAGAACCAAAATAATTTTTATTCTGTCTGTCTGAGCCACAGACAGGCTACATATAGTACAAATCATATTATGATGCGCCTAATAGACATAGTGTCACAAAATGATTCTGCGACATTTTAATTTTCTACTTTCCGCTGCAGTAGTTTCATATGACACGATGCTTTGAAAATGGCTTTGTATCTCATTGCACTCAAATCTGTGCAGCCATGCTACGTTGACTTTTATGAGTTTCATAACTCTCCTCTCCAATGACATAACGATTACTGCAACAAGCATGAGAAGCAATGCATTTGATTATGCTATAAAGTCAAAGCTTGCACTTACTCTCATATTTTGAGGAAATATTTTCATGGTGCAATATTTATAACACACTGCTGAAGTGTGTTTTTCAGCCGTTGTGCACAATCTACACATTTAATCGATTCAGACCCGTCCTGTATGTTCTTACCTGACATTTCTAATCCGCCCGAGGCTCTGATCAGCCACCAGGCCACTCGAATCCATCTAAAAGTGTTTAATCCACTTCTCTGCACACAAGTTTGGTTTCAGATCCTCTTCATGTTGGATCACTAAAGGGCCACATCTATAATTCATTAACGGCTGAACCGGGTAAGCATCGGCAAGCATTAGTTTGAAACGGATGAATGTGTTTGGAGAAACTTTGCTTATATAGTGCTCAACTAATTACCACAATCGGCACTGCAATAAAGTGAATTTAAAAAGACTTGTTCAGCATCCAAATAGCACATCAGCGTATAGGAAATTTCAAGAGGATGCAAGATATACACTTAAGATTTTCGACCGGATATATTTGTGTCCGCATGAGTTAGTGCTTTTTTTAATGGAGTTTCAAGATATCAGTGATTAATCAATCATGATGTTCCCCTTCACCATCACCTCTACAGCAGATTCCATTTAGATTAGCAGGAGGCAGAAGGCGAGAGTGTGAGATTGACAAGGCCAGGCTGCTTTATCTAATGTCCGTTAAAACACACAGAGGCGAGGAGCAACAGCCTGAGGTGTTTCAGGACATGTTCTCATTGTCTGGTGAAAGAAGAGAAGCTGCAGACCTCAGATTCAAGAGGCAAAGCCAAACGTGGCTCATTGAATTGCAGTGTAGCATCTCCAACTTTATTCACCTCAAGAGAACTGTCAGAAAATATATACTGAACTTATTTAGCTGTTCTTGCACTATTATTTGATTTGCATTTTAAAGTTGAAGTGTGCACCAGTAGCATCTCCAAATGGAATAGTAAAAAAGAATAACTTTTTTTATTGACTTCTTATTCCCTATATGCCATGTAATAAAAAACATTCATATGATTTACTTTATTATAAGTTTCGTACTGTATGTCTCTTAAAATTGGCTGTTTAAAAAAAGCCAAATACATTCTGTGGAGTTTGTCAGCACATTAATATACAAAAATTTTATATAACTGTTTCTCTATCTATCTATCTATCTATCTATCTATCTATCTATCTATCTATCTATCTATCTGTCTGTCTGTCTGTCTGTCTGTCTGTCTGTCTGTCTGTCTGTCTGTCTGTCTGTCTGTCTGTCTGTCTGTCTGTCTGTCTGTCTGTCTGTCTGTCTATCTATCTATCTGCTGGGTCAGTTGGCATTTCTGTGTGGAGTTTGCATGTTCTCCCCAGTGTTGGCATGGGTTTTCCCCACAAAGACACATGGTATAGGTGAATTGGATAAACTAAAATTGTCCCTAGTGTATGTGTGTGAATAAGTGTGTATGGATTGCAGCTGAAAGGGCATCTGCCGTGTAAAACATATGCTGGATAAGTTGGCGGTTCATTCCGCTGTAGAATATACAGTATGTATTTTCTTTTCAGCTTAGTCCCTTCATTAATGTGTGTGTGTGTATATATACATACATTCACATACATATACATACACACAGTACATTAGGGGTGTGAACGAACAGTACACTGGTCTCATGGTTCAGTTCGGTTACTATTCTCATGTCATCGATTCGGTTCAATTTGACATCCCGTTCATCAAGGTGTATTGACGATGCTTTTCATCCACAATTTTATATTTTGTCACATCACAAGAATTCTCATGTTAAAAATTACAATTTATAAATATATTTATATACTATTTTTAGGTTGGCGCAGTAGGTAGCACTGTCGCCTCACAGTAAAAACGTCACTGGTTTGAGCCTCGGTTGGGCCAGTTGGCATTTCTGTGTGGAGTTTGCATGTTCCCCCACAAGTCCAAAGACATGCTGTATAGGTGGATTGGGTAAGCTAAATTGTCCATAGTGTATGTGTGTGAATGAGAGTGCATGGGTGTTTCCCAGTGATGGCTTGCAGCTGGAAGGGCATCCGCTGCCTTAAACATTTGCTGGATAAGTTGGCGGTTCGTTCCACTGTGGCGACCCCTGATTAATAAAGCGACTAAGCTGAAAAGAAAATGAATGAATGAATGAATATTTTTTGTAATATAAATTTGTCCTTTAACACAAGCGTTCAGAGACATGAACTGCACCTTGATTTTACCTGCTCAAAGAAAACACTTTTTTTTTAATGTATCAAGTACAATACATGCACAGAACAACATGAGCATTTAGCAAATAATCAAATGTCAGTATTTTCCCGCTTGCTTTTTGAGCAATGTCAAGTTTGGTCATTGTGTTCACCCACTCAAAAGGCTGCGATTGGCTCTGACGGTCAGCGCGGCTCTGGCACTGTTCACCAAACAGTAACGCGGACACTGATAAACAGCTGCGGTTATCACAGCTGATCTGTGACAGATGCAGTGGAAAAAACTCACTCTGCACACACGCTTGTATCCTAATGCACAAGTATTGCTGTAACAGCCGAGAGTAGAGAGGAGAGGAAATATTACTTCACGAACAAGCCAGCAGGTCAAAGGGTCCACAGTGTGTGTGAGAGAGAAGCAGAAATGCTTACAGCTTTCATTATCTCTATAACAGTGAAATCTTTAGTGTGAGTAAAAGACTATCCAGCAAACTCACAAGCAGGGGCGTAGATTTAGCGGACAGAGGGGTATTGATGGATATTGGTTCCTATCAATATCCATCAACTATTGAAATGTCCCCAACAATAATTTAATTCATTTAAAAAAAAAAATTAAAAAGTAAAAACAATTGAGGATGGCGGCGGCAAAAAAGGTGGAGACCTTGAGCTTTTTTCAACAAAAAGTGTAAGTCCCATAAACTCTAAAGTTCGCTACTGAATAAGTCCATCGTGTTAATGCTGTTAATGCTATAAACACAGTCTATCATTTTAGCAGACTGATATAGTCTGTGAATAATATGCCCTGAAAACTAACTGCAGAATAAACAGCTAAATGTAAAAGTATATGATCCCGGCCGGTTCTCCTAATCTCTCAGAGTAGCATGTCGAATTTCATTTGAAACAATTTGTCAGAAAAACTACAGCCTGTGCTGCATCTTTTATTAATGCTGATATATGAGACCTGTTTTATTTGCACTATGGCTAAAATAAACAGAAATCTTTATTAAACTCTCTTTATCAGTTAATAAACATTCCTTTAATATTACACTATTTAATTTAACTTAATAAATTACATAAAAAGAGGATTAATTAATGATATATTTTAATGGCATTAATAATGTACAATTACGCTTCAGTTATAGACCATTTCAATGTGGTCATGTAAGTGGCCCTTGAACATTTCCTGCTTGTTCTAATACTATATCATAACTGTAACAAGAGGCAACTCAATCATATTTTCACATTAAAATAGCTACTGTATCATAACATTATCAATATGTGGCTCTTTTTGGATTCTCAGAAGCTATAAAAATAAAAAATGTTAAACAGGAAGTGCGTCAGGACCATTGTTATTGTTTACATTCTTCAAAATGGTCTATATAATTAATAGCAGCATATATATATATATATATATATATATAAATGATGTTCATTCTTGGCACCCGTCCCCAACAATGTCAAGAGTAAACTTATACCCTTGATTGTGCACAGTTGCTGTGTTTTTAAGCAGTTGGAGCGATTTTACTAGCCTTTACCTTCTTCGCCATAATATTCTACCATGGCAGAGTGTATACGAGATGTCACTACGTTATAAATGGTTATGAAATACTACTGAACCGATACCTGCATCGCAGTGCATCGAAGAAACAATTAATTTTGAATATATATGTTTGTTGGTTTGTTGCACTTAATTAAAACAAGGCATTTCCTTTCTTTAACAAATATCATCTAAAAAAAAAATCCACATTTGTTATACTATAACAACAACATTTAGCCTAATCTCATGTACAAATCCAATATATGGCCATACAATTACATAAAAACACTTTTTTTGTAGTCAAATTTTTTTTACACGCTGTACAGATTTGTTGGTTCGTCACAATGGATTCAGGAAACAGAATCGCTCTATTTGTAATGACGGAATATCTATTTTATCAAAGGTTTTGGAAAGCACATCCCTGCTTATCTCAACATTAACACTACTTTGGACTGATTTTTGAATGCATTTGTCTACTGGATCATTGGACTGAAAAGCTTCCAAGGGTTTAGAATGATCTGATCCAAACAGAGAACAAAAAAACTGCTGCATTTGACATCACAATAAAGAAACAACCCTACAAAAATACATTAAAACGTCATAAGGAGAATATATAAACTTAAAAATGAGTCCCAGAGTAATGCTCTGTATTACATTTTATCCCCCCATGGTGTTCAAGACTGCACTGCTCATATTGTCTAATAGTCTTCTTATTGCTCTAAATGTATGTTAGTGTTTATACCTGCGTTAATGTAAGTAGGTCACTTACATAATACACAGACTCTCCTATAATTCAATGCAGCATCTGCCGAGAATATAAACGTACATCTCACGAAATGACTCCTATAGCGTCATAACGTAATTGTGTCCAAGTCCACTCAGTATGCACATTCTCTCCCAGCAAATGAAACGCAGAAATGATCAAAACACCCTCTTTTCATGGGGAAATGCCGGAATACATTACGCAGATCTGAGCTTTCGCATGACCAAAGCACTGGGCATGCAGGTATCATTTTCACAGGTGCATCAGACGTTTTATAGTAATAATGCGCTTTGGTGTGTGGACACAGATAATGCAAAACCAAAGACAACAGAAACTTATGATGCTAATATCAACACAATTGCTGCCATTCAGCACACCTTTCGAGTCCCACACCTGCAGATTTTTCCGGCTCTATCTGTGTAGACATCATCAGCCGGCAACGAACAAACAAACAAAAAATAGAGCTATTTATTTCACGGATACGAGTGGCTACTCTTCTATACAAAGACGCTGCATGGATCCCAACAACAATATTAGCGTCCCGGCTTCATGGGCAAGACAAAACACGACCCTTGAGGGCTTTTCTATTTGAATGGAGAAAAATAGGAAACGGAGAGCGCAGAATTGGTTTACAGAAGGTAAGTGTCCGTATTAATTAACGGCCCGATGAGGAACTCTCCTGTTTAGCACATCACAGGCTTGTGTTTCACTGTCACGGCTTTGATTAGCCCTGGTAATGAATTAATGTGAGCCCACATTAAAATGGCTGGGTTGTTCAGGTCACGAATAATGTGTGGACACAACAGGAGAACGATACACTGAAACAGAGTGTATTGAGTCATTTCATTGATGCTTTGCCGAAATTGAAGCTACCGAAAAGTAGTTTGTGGTGTTTGATAAGGTTAGAATAAATATGTGTACACAATATACACTACTGAAATTACTAGGATTTTTTTTTTTTTTACTTTAACAGGATTCAAGAATATTTAACTTCAGTCTTCACTCATACTAGCTCAATGAAATGATTTACTTGCAAATGTAACTTACTAATGTTAAGTATTCATTCATTCATTCATTTTCTTGTCGGTTTAGTGCCTTTATTAATCCGGGGTCGCCACAGTGGAATGAACCACCAATTTATCCAGCATATGTTTTACGCAGCGGATGCCCTTCCAGCTGCAACCCATCTCTGGGAAACATCCATACACACTCAGTCACACTCATACACTATGGACAATTTAACCTACCCAATTCACCTACACCACATTGGTCTTTGGACTTGTGGGGGAAACCGGAGCACCCGGAGGAAACCCACGCAACCACGGGGAGAACATGCAAACTCCACACAGAAATGCCAACTGCCCCAGCCTGGACTCGAACCAGCAACCCTCTTGCTATGAGGCGAACGTGCTACTCACTACGCCACCGTGGCGCCTACTAATGTTATTTTATTATTTATTTTTCAGTGTGTATATTGTTACGGTGGGGTAGTGTGACAATCACAACAGAGGCGAGGATCCAAGTGCAGAATTTTAATTGTAAAAAGCAGTAGTCATCGGGAGCAAACAGGTATATAAGGGAAATCCAGAATCGTAGTCAAATAACAGGCAGAAGGTCAATGAGGCTGGTAGCAGGCACAGATAACAAATAACAAGACTAAAGTCAAAAAACACAGAAACAGGAACAAAGGAAACGTGTTGTATGTCACAAAAACAGTAAACAATACTCAGCAACGACTGTGTGTGTGTGTGCTGCTTATGTATTGTATGTAATCAGTTCCAAACAGTCCTCTGGTGGTGTGTGTGTGCAATCAGTCGTGATCAGGAACAGGAGTGTGTGTGTGTTGCATGGCTGGAATTGTAGTCCTTAAACATGGCTGATTGTAGTTCACGGAAGTGTGTGTGTGTGAACCAGCGATCTCTGATAGAGGAGAGATCGCTGGTGATCGTGACAGTATATGTTACGTCTGGTGGTGGTGTGCACAGAAATTAATAATGGTGAGGATCCAAATGCAGCTTTTCCAGGTTTATTTGTAGATCAAAATAGATGCTATTTTGTTTAAGAGAACAAGGAATTTTGACAGA
Source organism: Danio albolineatus (assembly GCA_903798035.1). Taxonomy (NCBI): domain Eukaryota; kingdom Metazoa; phylum Chordata; class Actinopteri; order Cypriniformes; family Danionidae; genus Danio; species Danio albolineatus. The sequence goes on from CAIGQQ010033467.1 coordinate 4,213,353, forward strand.
ATTTCCTATGAATTTTTTTCTTCTGCAGAAATTCTTATTTTTTTTATTTTAATTAGAATAAAAGCATAAGATCAAATAGTTTTTTTTTTTTGATTGGCTACAGAACAAACCATTGTTTTACAATGATTTGCCAAATTAAATTGCCAAATGATTTGCCTAAAGACTGGTTTATACTTGTGTCAAGCGATCGCCGTGACCTACTATGTCACTAACGCTAGCTTGCTGTGAAGTTATGTTCTTAACACGAGTTTCTTCGAGGGTGTTTTGTTTTTTCCTGAACTACCTTAATGTTCAACAGCTAAAATTCACTCATTCAGAGGCAGACATGCAACAACTTTAATCGTAAAGTAAACAAACAAAAGTTTCCAATTGGAGCTCCTTCATGGGACTACATGGCACTACTCGTCATTGTGATGTATAGTTAAATTTTTTGAGAGGTCATCATCGGCGTCAGCATGATGCCAGCCACGCCGAGGGGTATGCGACCGTGCAAAGACTGTGCCGGACCATGCGCATGCGCTTGACACAAAAGTATAAATCAGCCTTAAATTGCCTAATTAACACAATGAAGAGGACAAATGAGAACACATTAACAATGTAAAATGACATATAAAACTATAGGCTTATATACACACACAGAGATAATAAAAAACAATGAACAGGTGTGAAACTAATTAGAAACCATGGAAACGAACTCAGAAAACAAATCCATGATCTAAAAACTAAACTTAACCTGTGTAAGATAGTTGCTTTTAGTATCCACGGAATCACATAGCAATGTCCAACAATCACCTCTTAGCCAGTGTTTCTGCACATTTCAGTGTTTACGAATAGATTACATCAAAAAGAACATTCATAATCTTGACAAACTATACATCAGTCTAAAGCTACAACCCTTGAGTAGCCATTGCAGCTATTTTTTTTTTCAATGGGAAGCTTCTAAAGGATGTATTTGCTAAATTTGTGTAAGTAGTACACTAAATATAGCAACTGCATAGCAACATAATAAAAATCATGAAGAGAAGCTCTGGTGACCACAGGTTGATAGGCAGGCCAAGAAAGACTTGATTTTACAACACTGTGCATGTTTAGTTTCTCTCACAGACATGAAACTGAATATTTCTCTGCAACCCTGCTTCTAATTAGTTCATTAAAAACAGAATCACATTAGTCTGACTTCACGCCTGCAAGCTGGCTCGCGTTTTATCAGAACAGGGGCAAAGAAGAGTTCAGGAGGGCTGAACAATAAGCTAGTGTAAATTAAACAACCATGAAAACAAATTACAGCGATGGATTGTGGAAGAAAAGACTGCGAATGACTTCATTGTATGGATAATGGCATAAAAGAGCACGACTCTTTAACAAAACTGTTTCGTGGAATAGAAATAAAATGATTATTTGGTGTCCTGTGGTTTGGAAAATTGGTCATGAAGGTGTCTGTGCATGTTACATTTTGCCAGATTTTCCATTTTCATTATAAAAACAAATGTAAAATCACCAAGCGTCAGGTTCAGTAGACAGCACTATTTTTTCCTGGGTAGGTTAGTTAAATTTTTATACAGTGGAGATCAAAATATGAAACCTACAATTTCAGATTTCATACATTGATATCCATTAATGGCTGGATAGAACCAAAGAGATGGATGAATGGAAATTACAAACAGAGAGTTTTACACTTGTTTATCACTATTAATGCACAAATAATTAATCATCTGGATGAATGGATTGAACCAAAGAGATGGATGAATGGAAATAACGAACAGAGAGAAAAAAAAAAAGTTTCCTCACTATAAATATACAAAATAATGAAGGATAGATGGGTGGATGGAGAGAAGAAAAGAACAGCAGTTGGATCAATTGAAAGGAGCAAAGAGAGATGGATGAATGGAAATAACAAATGGATGGATTAATAATTATAGATTTTAGAACAAACTGATGGATTGATGGAGATGGATGTTGAAATGAGGTTGGATGTTGGAATGACGATAGATGGATAAAACAGATGGATGGATGAACGGATAGATGGATGGATGCATAAAACAGATGGATGGATGGATGGATGGATGGATGAAAGATTGATGGATGGATGGCTGGATGGCTGGATAAAACAGATGGATAGATGTATAAAACGGATAGATGAATGGATGGATGGAAAGAATGACAGAATGATGGCTGGATCGATAAAACAGATGAAAGCACTACTAGATGTAAGGATTGATGGATGAATGGATGGATGGATGGGAACCAGAGATGAATGAATGTAAATAACAAACAGAGAAAGAGAGTTTTTCACTTTTTTCCCACTACAAATATAGAAATAAAGATTGATATGGATGGATGGATGGATGGATGGATGGATGGATGGATGGAACAAAATTGATGGATGAATAGAAATAACAAACAGAGAATCAATTTTTCACTTGTTTCCCATTATTATTATACAAAGAATGAGGGATATGGAGTGAACAAATAAAAACAGCATGGATGGATGGATAAAGCCAAAGAAAGATAATTGAATTAAAATAACAAACTGAGAGAAAAATACAGTTTTTACTTGTTTCCCATTATAAATATACGAATAAAGATTGATATGGATGAATGGATGGATGGATGGATGGATGGATGGATGGATGGATGGCCAACACATGAATTTGAACACTAACACCATCTGAATAGTGCTTTAATGCCGTGAATGCCAACTGACAGTGATCAAGGTGCAAACAAATAAGCCTCAGAGCAGCTCATTAAGTCAACAGAACTACAGCACAGGCCAATTATTGTTCATCTCTCCTTATATACCCAAACAAACAACCCCATTTGCATATTGTTTAATGGATTGTTTGAGTAAAAGCAGCAATGGATAAAAGCCATTACTCCCCATCTATACCATTTACCCCTCATAATCGCTCTGCAAACGTGTCCCCAGATGTAATTCTTAGCTGTCAAAAGTATAAATTGCCAAGCCTTGGGGCTTGGTGTTAAACAGCAGGTGGGTCGCTTCTGGATGTATTAGTGAGTTTTACTGTTCTCTCAGCTGAAATGAATATGTTCTGTCTGTGAGTGACCTTGGATATTATAAATCATCAAAAGTACAAGGAATTCCTTGAACAAAGGCAGATATACCAAAATAACTTTGGTGCCAAAAAACACACAAACCTATAATAACAAAGGCTGTTTTGCCGCATTTGAATGTTCAGGACACCTTGGCAGTAGTGGTTCTAGTTTGGAATTGAAGAATGGCAGACTATGCCTTTTATAAGTTGAGTTTGTTCAGACACAATCGCCTATGTGTTTGCTGCTGCGTTCGCTTATATTTAAAAATCTTCTAGATTACCAGCAGGGTTGATGGTTGGAATAGACAGCGCAAGAGACCTGCTACACTGCTATCTACTGTGTCTGCATTCAGACCTGGAGACTGAGGAGCAGAGAATTTAATCTTTATATTGATATAACAATCTTTATATTGATATAACAAATTGTGGTAATGTGTATATGAAATTATGGATGACAAATGTAGCAGGAGGTTAAATTACTTACTGTTAATTTCTTTGTATTTTAACTTTGTTAAATATAAAATCATGCGTCTCCTCATGGTTTGTGTCTCATTTTGAGCCATCTGACAACAGTTGTTCGCTCCCCTCTTTTTCCCCTGCACTGCCGCTCCAAGCCCATCTCGGAGCATTGTTTGAATGTTTTATATATTGTAAAGACAAACAATGTCATCCTGCAACTGTTTTGAAGCATATAAAATGTCCTCAACACTATTTTTAACTGTCCAAAACGGGATAAAATTTAGTTTTTACTCTCTGATAGTCAAAACAAGTTTAAAAAAAAATCTATGCTAAACAAGCATTAAAAAAGTAAGGAAAAAGTGTTTTATGTAAATTCAGACAACAAGTACACATATATGGACATATTTTTTCTCTAAAAGTACATCCTATCAAAAGATGATGCTTAGGTTTTATTCTAATTAGGTTCCAATAAGCCCAAACAGCAAAGAGAAATTAAAAATGCATGTAAAAAAAAAAAAAAAAAAAAAAAACCTTGGGCCTTAAGAAGTTAAAATGGTCTAAAATGCATTCTACTAATCATTATTAAATTGTTTTTGCAGATAATAGCACCGAATTTATATATTATCTACATTAACTTTAAGTACATCTTAATGATTAATTTTAATCAAATTTATATTTATTTATTTGTTTTAATGTTTATAGAATTATTTTAGCACATTTTATTTTAATCTTATTTTTGTTTACATTATGTGCTATTATTACAATAGTTGATTTTTTTTCTTTTTGGCTCAATCCCTTTATTAATCTGGGGTTACCAAAGCGGAATGAACCGCCAACTTATCCAGCATATGTTTTACACAGCAGATGCTCTTCTAGCCACAGCCCATCACTGGGAAACATCCATAGACACTCATTCACACACATACACTACAGACAATTCAGCTTACCCAATTCACCTACACCACATATCTTTGGACTTGTGGGGGAAACTGGCGCACTCGGAGGAAACCCACGTGAACATGGGGAAAACATGCAAACGTCACACAGAAATGCCAACTGATCCAGCCGAGGTTCGAATCAGCTACCTTTTTGCTGTGAGGCAATCGTGATACTCACTGCGCCACCGCAACACCCTGAATGTTTTATATATGTGTTAAATCTTAATTCATTTATCTCTTTAATCTTTAATTTCAATTCATTAAGTTATTTCTACGTATCTTAGTTTATTTGAACATTTATATGCTATTTTTCAAAACATCTCCACAGACCTCAGTTCGGAAAATCTCTAGTCTAAAGGAATAAATCAAAATGAGAAAAAAATGCATTACTATTTCATGTCGATTCAAATGGGCCACGAGACAAAGCAAGCTGATATATTTACATACATTTGCATGGCTCTATTTATAGTTAATCCAAACCATTCATTCCATTTATATTTTATCCTGAAATGACTAAACACAAATAAAACATCATCGCTTGAGCTTAGACATCTTCTCAGGATCTCTTAGATGTCTTTCATCCCTTAGACGTCTTCAGCGATCAGAGCCACATCTTAAGGCTGTTCTGACAAAAATCTATCAGGTTATTAAGGTTTGTTTACAAAAGAAAATAAAGCAAAAGCAACCAAACGCCCTTTGATTATTCTCTTATGTGTTGCTTCTTGTTTAACCTTTATTTACATGAAAAAGATATTGGATGATGGGCTGGTTTGACCCTATCAGAGAGCATCGCTCGATATTTGCATCTTCCTCTTCCGCCACTCGCTCCCTTCTCTGATCTATAATGTGAAGAGCCTCTTTTGGTGTTGTGAAAGGTTAAGTGTGTAAATAAATGCAAAGTACGGAGCTATGGTTGGTTTTGAAGGGCATGAGTCAATCAAATCATGACGGGTGCTGGATCACAAAGCTTTGGAGGTCAATTATAGCAATTTGCGAAGTTTTTATATTTTGCGAAGTTCCCCCCTATATTTTTCTGCTTAGAACATAAGGAAGGCTTTAATTGGATTTATGAAACATAACCAGCTCTTTAAATTAGGCCACAGAATTGTTTTGTGTTAGACTGCGTTTGTTGCTGGGTTATCTATTGTGCATCTGAGTTTATGTAATTGTGCCCATTTCCACCACTGGATAAAGAACAATAAACATTACAAAAATATACATAATAATTAAATAAATTGCATTCATTCATTTTCCTTCAGCTTAGTCCCTTTTTTATCAGGGGGCACCACAGCAGAATGAACCGCCAACTATTCCAGCATATGTTTTACACAGCGGATGCCTTTCCAGCTGCAACCTAGTACTGGGAAACACCCATACACTCTCACATTCACACACACTACAGCCAATTTTGTTTACCCAATTCGCCTATAGCGCATGCCTTTGGACTGTGGGGGAAACAGGAGCACCCAGAGGAAACCCACACCAACATTCTTGCTGTGAGGCGATAGTGCTAACCACTGAGCCACCGTGCCTCCTAAATACAACTAAAGTTTTTAAATCTTATAATTTATATTTCTACATAATTTTTCTACAATTATGTGTGTGCATCTCTCATGTTTGACTTTAATCTCAGAATTGCCACTTCAATTTGTCAATTTTTGTATGTTTTATTTATACATTGCAAAACACATTACAAAAGGATACAAACATGTAACAAAACATGTAACAGTAAGCAAAGAAACTGAAGAGTATTTTTAGCGAAAGGAAAGGAAAAGAAAAATTATTTGTGCAATCTACAATGTGCTATCCAGAACTAGTACAGTATCTAGCACCAAGCTTGGAGGTGGGGGTGAGGACTCAGAAAGAACAGGGTCAAGCTGAAGAGTTGGGACATGTTTGCGAAAGGGTTCTCGCAGTTTAATGAAAATAGTGCTAGGTCGGTGAAGTGAGTACCTAATTTTCTCTAATTTCATAAAACAAAGAGCATTTTCTATCCAAGAAGTTTGAGAAAGAGGGTGAGGGCTCTTCCAGTTCAGAAGAATTAACCACCTAGCCAGAAGGGCTAAGAGGGCTACAAAGTCAACAAAATGAGAGGGTACACTGTGGCCAGGTGGAAGAACCCCAAATAAACCAATAACTGGACAAGTGAAATATCAAAAGACGTGTTTCTGCATTGATCCTGTGGGCCAGCCTGAACACCCACCCGTGACCTACTCACACCTGCAGCTTCTCCACAAATAGACGTCCAGTGCCCAGACTGCAGCTCTGCACAAGTTTGGCCAGAGGAGAAATGGTTGTGCCCAACTGAACCTGGTTTCTCTTAAGGTTTTTTTTTCCTTCACTTTCGTCAATTGGTGAAGTTTTGCTTTGGGACTTTTGTTTTTTTGTTTTGTTTTGCTTGGTTTTGGCACTTTTTGGACTTGTTGAGCTGCGATTCAATGGATTTGCTCTTCAGTGTTTGGACTTTTAGCAGTGAAAATTAAACTGAACTGAACTAAACTGAACTTTAGCTCTGAAAACGACTGACACAGTTTCAATTTACTAGAACTTCTATGTTAAGCTGCTTTGACACAATCTACATTGTAAAAGAGCTGTAGAAATAAAGATGCATTGGTAATAGCAGACAAGGAGATAAAAAAAAGTTTGCCTCCGAAATGAAAGCAGGGAAGAGCAGAACCAAAACATGAATTAGAGTAGCTGAACCAGAATGATACCTGTCGCACTCAAGGTCTATAGAAGGGTTGATGCAAGCTAGCCTGCTCTTGGACCAATGAGCTTTATGCACTACCTTGCATTGAATGACCCTGTGACGTGCACAAATTGAGGAAGAGTTAACCCTGTTCCAGACGCTTTCTCAACCCCAAATTACAAGATAAATTATAATAATTAAAGTCAGAACTGCTTTAATTTGTTATTCCATGACAGAAAACAACTCCAATTTTTTCTTACTAAATGTTTAGATATGTTTAAATGTTTTATTTAAGCCTTTTTTTTTAAATCAGATTGGAGCTCTAAAATCAGATGAGAAAACACAAACTGGCCAGTGCCACATATTGTAGCTGGATTTCGACCAGACTGAACACACACTGAGAAAGATAGAGACAGAGAGAGGAATGCTAAAGTGTAACTAGATTACACAGAGTGAAAAATCAATACTGATGAAGTTCACGGACACGGCTCATCGATTGAACATAAGAGATGATAAATAATTCCTACATTCATAGAATAAGTGTAAATCAGTAGATTATGATGCCTTTTGATTTTTATATTGATCTGTTTCAATAAAAACAGTCATTGTGTGTCGGATTCGCTAATGTTCTTTCCAGAGGCGACTTGTTAGGGTTAAGACAGACCAGAAGCAAAACGCATGGAAATGTAGATGCATTTTTATTGTATTAATTGTCACTTCAAGCTCAAAAGCAATTCATTTGAAAATGAAAAATATGTCAATGTTTCCTCACCCTCCTTATGTTTCTCAGTGTAGCAGAGAACATATTTGGAAATATTCATTCATTAATTTTCCGTAGTTTCCTTAGCTTAGTTCCCCATTTATTAGAAGCTGCCACAGTGGAATAAACCACCAACTATTACAGCATATATTTTACGCAGCGGATTCATTCACACATGCACTCATACACTACTAATTTAGTTTACCAAATTCACTTATAGCCCACGTGTTTGGACTTGTTGGGGAAACCGGAGCACCCAGAGGAAACCCACACAAACACAGGAGAACATGCAAACTCCACACAGAAGTGACAACTGGTCCAGCTGGGACCCGAACCAGCAACCTTCACTTTAAACGATCTAATAAACATGTAGCAGTGTGTTTGTTTTTCGCATCTATGCTAATAGTGCTTATAATGATTATATGACAACAGTTCATAATGGTGATCAGAGGCCAGTTGCATAAAATGAGTTGAACAAACACTGTGTGGCAAAGTAATAATTGGGTTGACAAAACCAAACAAAATCAAACCAGATTATGTTGTTTAACAGCGCTTGATGTTAATGTTCTCTGTCAACTTGGGGTTTAACCCAGAGCTTGTGATTAACTGTGGATCGCATGCAGCTAAAAGTGTGACAGCAAACAGCCAGTCATGCAAGGGTCAGTTTTAATGATGACGACAAGAGATTCAATGCAGTTCACTTCTCTGCTGAAGATGAAGAGATCTTATCAAACATATATTACGTTGAATCTAATTTACAAAGCAGGAATAAACGCTGCTGATGAAGTAAAAGTTATAATATATATATTATGTATAATATTATAATATATAATATAATATATAACATAATTATATAAATGGAAATCAAATCAACTGATTTGAATAATGTAAGTTCACCAACACCTCAAAAGACTATTAAATGTTTTATATATTAAAGGAAATTTATATATTAATATTTAAAGATATATATACAGGGCTTTACATTAACTTTCCAGCCACTGTGGCTGGTAGATTTCCAACATTACTAGCCACTCGCCATTTTCACTAGCCACACTTTTGTTGTTGGAAAAATATATTTTATATGCATAAATTTGCCTTTCACATGCAAAAATTAATTGATTTAGACTTTGTGTTATGTCCGCATGCATACATCCATATGTATATATATATATACATATATACACTTATATATATATATATATAAGTTTTGAAAGTGTAACTTCTTCACAAAGATGCCTTTGTCTATGAAATTTCAATGGAACTGAGTTACATACAGTATAGTCTTATGAAATATATTCTCAAGGTTCTTAATTGAAAGGATTTTTATCTCTTTTTAATATTCTAATGGATGGCAGATTGGCATTTTAATTGAGTTCACTGTTCAAACAGCGGTCAGGGAAATTGTGATGCGATCTCATATCTATATGAGATCTCATATATGTGGAGTCTGTTCTCTTGAACAGACTCCACAACAGCCGCGCTGTTATTTAAAGGGGACGGAGCCAAAATTACACTGGGATCAATCCAAGCAAATTCTACAAACAGAGCCAAAGCACAATTTGCCATGAATAATGTGTATTAATGTCTCCTGTTATTGTGAGATGACAAAAAATAAAAACAAGTAACAAATGAGCAAATTTAATGCATGTCTTTCGACAAAAATAGGCCACGTAAAGGTGGCGTGTGTCATGTCTGTGCCACCAGCAGCTCCATACATCCTTTAAAGGTTAAAATATGTTACACAATTGTAATGTGCAGTGACAAAATTTGATCGTTCAAAGGGCTGGAAAGATTTCTAAATGTTTTTCTGTATGTCAAGTCTATTACAACTTTAAAAATTATAAGCAATTTTAATTTAATTTGGGGTGGAATTTTTGCAATCCCCTTTGCTAATACACTACCTGACAATAGTCTTGTCATCAATCCCAGTTGTAAAAGCAACAAATAATAACTTGGGTCAAACTTTATTTTGATGGTCCATTTGTTTAATTTAAGTTACATTGCAACTAATTCTCATTAGATTATAAGTAGACTGTTAGGTTGGGGTTAGGGTTAGTGTAAGTTGACATATACTTACACAGTTTCTTATAGTTTCTTATAGTCAGTTAAATGTCTGTTGAATGTCAACTAATTCCCAAAGGGACCATCGAAATAAAGCGTTACCACAACAAATACTGCAGAAGACCTATTGGACCCAAGATTCTCACTGTAATCAGTCAAGTTTGGAGAAGGAAAAATCATGGTTTGGGGTTACTTTCAGTATGGGGGCGTGTGAGAGACCTGCAGAGTGGATGGCAACATCAATGCATCAGTGCCCATTACACTGCAAACCAACTGCAGAGGCCAAATTCTTTAACAGAATAGCGCTCCTTCTCATACTTCAGCCTCCACATCAAAGTTCCTGAAAGCAAAGAAGGTCAAGGTGCTCCAGGATTGGCCAGCCCAGTCACCAGACATGAACATTATTGAGTATGTCTGGGGCAAGATGGAGGAGGAGGCATTGAAGATGAATCCAAAGAATCTTGATGAACTCTGGGAGTCCTGCAAGAACGCTTTCTTTTCAATTCCAGATGACTTCATTAATAAGTTATTTGAGTCATTGCAGAGATGGATGCAGTCCTTCAAGCTCATAGGAGTCACGCACAATATAAATTATTTTTCCACTGCACTATGTCTATATATTCTACACTTAACATTATTTTGGTTAAGTGACAAGACATTTGTTAAAGCAAAGTCATACCTTATTGTCCTAATTAAATAATTAAAAATCAAAGCATGATCATATTTTATTTTGGTAAAGTGAAATCTAGAGCAGTGGTTCTCAACTGGTTTGCCCACGGGACCCACATTTTTACATGGTCATCAAGCCGTGACCCAAATTTATAGGAACTGTAATATAATTTTAGGAATTATGACTAATTTGTATATTTGTTAACGTACACAAGTAGTGAAAGAAAAATCATGAGAAAATCAGCAAGACTTACAAATAAACAATATTTTATTGCTGACATTTAACAAAATAATAGAAGTATTACAAAGTAAAAACAACAAACACTGTAAACAGTGGTTAGGGTAAGGAAAGGTTGTTACCATAAACAAAACTGAACTGTTAATAAAACATTAACACTGATCCTGTTGAACAGAACAAACCAGCCAATTGTAAAATGATTAAAACATCCATAATACTTTTTACATCTAATATGACAGCAATTATAAACATCTGTTTCACTTAACAGTAATTTGGGAAGATAATGAGATAACTGAGGATGTGCTTTACTGATGTGATAAGAGTTTCAAAGTCAGGGGTGATGGTAGACAGTGCTACCCGAAGATCGTGCTCTATGTACAACCTGTTTCTCTGCTTTGACTCAAGCTGCACCAAGGAAGATAAGCCACTTTCATATAAATACGTAGTTCTGAATGGGATGGGTTTGATCGCACTCTGATCGCGAAAACTGGGAGAGGCTTACTTCACTGAATTTCTTTTTCAGCGTCTTATCACATGAAAGCTCCACGAGCTGACTCTCTATGTTGCTCCGCAATGTGACGCTTTCCACGGTGATTCCAAAGGGATCGGTTGTCGTGCGCGCATTTCAAAATAAAAGTCCGGTATACGCAAAACAAGTTAGAAATTAAACTTTTGTTGTTTTTTTGATCACACACTCCGCGACCCACTGAAAATGTTCCTGCGACCCACTTTTGGGTCGCGACCCACCAGTTGAGAAACACTGATCTAGAGGGCTTTGCCTTTCATATAAGCCACTTCTGATACAAAATGATAAACTAGAAGTCAAGTTATCATTTGTTGTTCCTCAAACTTGGATAGGCAACAAGACTTTTGTCGGGAAGTGTATGCTAATAATAATAATAATTATAATATTAATAATAATAGTGTATAAAATAATCTTCAGATTTTATATAACATTCAAACATGTACACTGCAGTGCTGTGCAAAACAGAGAAGCCATGAAAATAAAACTATCCTTATAAGCATTGATTCACCACACCTTTTCTGTGCTGAAAGAGGACGGCGATGAATCATCCATCTGTTAAAAACACACACACACACACACACATGCTAGAGAGGAAAGTTTTCTCACTATGTGACACACATTCATATATTTGTGAGAGTTTCTCCCAGGGCTCTTCAAATGTGTGCATGGAGAGTACGGTGAATGAATCCGTCTAATCTGGGCATTGGTATTCGCGGCTGTTTGTGCCGGCTGTGTGGCAGGATTTGGGAATGGCTGGAGGGGACGGAGCCCGTGAGAAGCTGCGGGTATTGTGTTGTCTTGAGGATAGCAGGCTGGAGAAGTGGTCTCCTCTGAGGAACTATAGAGACCGAGGCAGTTCCCATGCTCCAATGCTCTGTGGAACACTGCGATGTGTGGCCCCTACTTCAGGCCAGTGATAAAGCCTCTCCAGACCTCTAATTACCCACAATTCTCTATTCCCTTCTGTTTGTCTCACCCCATTTCATTCGAACCAGTATCTCATCAGAAAGCCATTTTGAGAGCGAAGCATTGACACGTCAAGGTTTCAGACAGTGCGCGATTATTCAACTGAATACACAGGCTGAATATTTCCTAACCATAGTTGGAGGACTGCCTTATTCACAAATGATTTGTTTATTTCTGGGTGAACGTGGGAATGTTTGATGAATGTGAAGTGAGCTTTTGATCCAGCATAATTATTGCCAACGAACAGCATTTTCAGCTTAAATGCAAAAGTTCAAACGTATCCCAAAAGTGAAACTTATCCCATAGTTATCTGACCTCAAGCCAGCCTAGAGGTATCTTCTCTTCCACAAACACAATCAGAGTTCCCATTTACTCAATAGCCAACAGTTAATCTCATGTACTCACTAATCAAGAGATAAATTTATCCATAGGCTGTAATCCATAATTTCAAGAACACAGAGAACATACTTGCATTCTTGTGGAGAGTGGTCTTGTCAAGTTACCTCTAAAGAACAAACTTGGAAGGCCTTTGAGAAATGAAATGCTGTGATAAATGAAATGCAGCGCTTTTCCTGATGGTCACATGACCTTCAAGCATTTTTATGGAAAATTATTTAAACATTGCTGCGTTCATACAACGATTTATAATTTTTTTTTCCTCTTCAATACATACACTCGCCGGCCACTTTATTAGGTGCATCATACTAGTAGCTGGTTGGACCCCTTTTGGCCTTCAGAACTGCCTTAATCCTTTGTGGCATAGATTCAACAATGTACTTGGAAATATTCCTCAGAGATTCTGGTCCATATTGACATGATAGCAGCTGCTGCAGATTTGTTGGATGCACATCAATGATGCGAATCTCTCGTTCCACCGCATCCCAAAGGTGCTCCATTGGATTGAGAATGGTGACTGTGGAGGCCATTTGAGTACAGTGAACTCATTATCATGTTCAAGAAACCAGTCTGAGATGATTCACGTTTTATGACATGGCGTGTTATCTTGCTGGAAGTGGCCATCAGAAGATGGGTACAATGTGGTCATAAAGGGATGGACATGGTCAGCAACAATACTCAGGTAGGCTGTGGAGTTGACATGATGCTCAATTGGTACTAAACGGCCCAAAGTGTGCCAAGAAAATATCCTCCACACCGTTACTCAACCACCACCTGCCTGAACTGTTCATACAAAGCAGGATCAATCCATGCTTTCATGATGTTGATGCCAAATTCTGACCCTACCTTCCGAATGTCGCATCAGGAATCGAGACTCATCAGATTAGGAAACTTTCAAACTTCTATTGTCCAATTTTGGTGAGCCTGTGCGAATTGTAGCCTCAGTTTCCTGTTTAACTGACAGGAGTGGCACCCGGTGTTGTCTTCTGCTGTTGTAGCCCATCCGCCTCAAGGTTAGACATGTTGTGCATTCAGAGATGCTCTTCTGCATACCTCAGTTGTAACGAGTGGTTATTTGACTTACTGTTGCCTTTCTATCAGCTGGAACCAGTCTGGCCATTCTCCTCTGACCTCTGCCATTAACAAAGCATTTCGCCCACAGAACTGCCGCTCACTGGATATTATACTTGAATGCATGAATGTACCTGTTGACTATTGTTAACATGTTCTTGTGTTTGCAGTATCATGTTGTGTCTCTAGTGTTTTTACCTGATAGAAAACACTTTGTTTGTTTAATGTCATGTTATCAGTTGTGTTTGGTATGATGTAAATAGCATAATTTCCTTTGTTCCCTGTCTGGCTTTGTTTCATTTAACCCCTTTTGATGAGTTTGTTCTTGGTTTTATTTTGCCCAAGTCATGTTTTAATGTTTATGATATTAGTTTCTGTTACTTCATTAAAACTGCCTTTGAGTTCTTAAACTATTACAGTGAGACTATTTACCCATCTACTTCCCGAAGTGACTCACAAGCCAACAGGTAAACTCATATACTCTTTATTCAATAGGCAAAAGATGCTGTATATTTGTCTAAAGTAATTGAATCAACATGCTAATCAATGAATAAAGTACAACTAATACAATACAATCCGTATAATCTGTAATTGTATATTCAAATACAAACGGGCGGACTGGCCATCTGGCAGACCAAGCAGTTTCCTGCTGGGCCTACGTACTTTCAAGCCTGATCTTTTCTTATGATCTGATCAGCCTATAAAACACTTAGCAGCCTATATTTTTTGCTGCCTTTTCTCCCCTTTTTTTGATAATGCTGTGATCTGTGACGCTCTGAAAGTAAGATGTTTTTTTTTTTTTGGCGGAAAGACCGGTCCATGTGACATAATCTGTGGCGCATTGGATATTTTTAATTTTTATTGACATTGGGCTGACCCAATCACAAACTCCCATTTTGGGCTCTGTGTGACCTTGCAACGTCAGGTGTGTATTTGTCAAAATAGTCAAGAGTCACGTCAGCGTGAATGAAGAGCAGAAGCAGCGCACAGGTGTTCGCCTTTCACACCGGCTGCGTCTGCAGCACACAGATCATCGGCAGCTTTTGCGCAGACCAATCTATTAATTTATTTTTCATCTGCACCGAGGCCTGCGGCAACTTCCTCACATGCTGTTTTCTTAACCAGCAACTCTTTATTTTACAAATTATATAGATTCTAAAGAACGGTATGCTTCTCACTCTCTATGAGGAGTGTCATTCATGTCTGTTCAGGTGCACTATGTCAGAAGACAATTGGTTGTGATATCATGTAATCTTTTTTTGATTGTCAGCATGATGTAGGCCTATAATTATATTAATATTTCTACAATATAGTTAATAATATTATTTGATATTGATAATATTATTGATAATGATATGTACACATGATCAAACTAGTGTGCAACTTAAGCAAAACTAATGCAATTTTTAAAATTTGGTTTTGTAGTTATATTTGTTGCAGTTTTTATCGTTTACGTTAAAGTGATTGACTTTATAAAAGCTTTAAGCTATGGTTTGATGTTTCACTGAGTTAAACATTTAAATTTAGGGTCTCTGTTAAATTGCTTTAATTACTTTATTTTGTTAATGACCATTAACTGTGTGAGCAGGCAGTTTTTTGTTCATTATTTAATATAGACTCCCTCAAAAAACAAAACAAAACAAAAAACACAGGCACAAACAGGATGTACTTCCAGTGTGGATTATAATTTTACTATAATAAATACATTTATGTTTTTAATTTGTCAACTCTCATTATTTCTTATATATGGCTTTTTGTGCTTTCAGAGAACAGGAGTTGGTAAACATATTCAAGGCCTTGCACAGATGGGTAGCATTTAGATTTTATGTAGTGGGCAGCTCCAGCCCACAATGCCAGGGCTGACTTTTTGGGTCACACTTTATTTTGACGGTCCGTTTGTTGAAGTTAAGTTACATTGCATCTACATGGCAACAAATTATCAATAGATTATAAGTAGACTGTTAGGTTGGGGTTTGGGTTAGTGTAAGTTGACATGTACTTGCAAAGTTTCTTATAGTCAGTTAAATGTCTGTTGAATGTCAGTATCAACAGATATTAAGTAGACAGTCTACTAATACTCAAATGGACCATCGAAATAAAGTGTTACCCTTTATATTGATGGTCCATTTGAATATTAGTAGACTGTCTGCTTAATATCTGTTGATACTGGCATTTAACAGTCCTTCAACAGACATTTAACTGACTATAAGAAACTATGCAAGTACATATCAACTTACACTAACCCAAACCCCAACCTAACAGTCTACTTATAATCTAATGAGAATTAGTTGCAATGTAACTTAAATTCAACAAACGGACCGTCAAAATAAAGTGTGACCAAATAAAGTGTTACGACTTTTTGTCCCAGTCCAGCCCTGAATACAAGGAACATAAAGATTCGGGTGACATTGAAGACTGAATTAATAATGCTAAAAATGCAGGACTAAAATAAATTTTAATATATGAAGATAGAAAAATGTATTTTATTATAGTAATACTTTGCAATATTACTGTTTTTATTGCATTTTTGATCAAATAAATGCAGCAATGAGTGCTCAAGAGACATCTTTCTAAACAACAAATTAAACA
Source organism: Danio albolineatus (assembly GCA_903798035.1). Taxonomy (NCBI): domain Eukaryota; kingdom Metazoa; phylum Chordata; class Actinopteri; order Cypriniformes; family Danionidae; genus Danio; species Danio albolineatus. Next base: position 4,229,768 of record CAIGQQ010033467.1, read on the forward strand.
CAAATGGCATTGTTTTGCAGACTTACCCAACAAAATTAAGATCCTAAATATTAAAACTGCAAAATACGAGACAAAACACTACCATTATACTAAAACTTCTCAGCCAAGAAGCTTAAGACAAAGGGGGAACCAAAAAAAAAAAAAAAGAGCAGCGATCCAGAAAAACAGGGAGATTCTTCAAAAGTTGAACTAAAGTCTCCAGAGAAAGGCTATCACTGATTTCACATCACAAGTCAGCTTGTCATGCGTAATAGCATGTATATTTAATGCGCAGCAGAAAAGATGACACGTCGTCTTATCAAGAAATATGGATTTCCTCATTGGGCCTAATAAATATTTGACTTAATAAGCAGCTAGACAGATTAATGATTAGCTGAGTTTAAATAGTTAATAGAGGGCAGATATGAAGAGAGAAGTGTCATTATGTGCCCCCGTAGCTGTCACTGTGACGTCAGACCAAGGGAACATGATAATGAAACTGCTCATCACACTGTCAGAGATTTATTCCCTATGGCAGATCATATCAATACACATGCATTTATTTATGTATTAAATTAAAGCTCAAAATCAATGCAGACCCAAAAGCAACACATCGATTAAATGCGATCTTGACTTGGAAGAATTTGGCAGAAAAAACACCGCCGTGCACTACATGCTGGCATAAATTAGATAGAAATGCTTAGACGCTTTGCATAAGTGATACAGAAATACTCGCACAGTGAGTCAAAAACAAAGGCAAAAATTAGTTTTGTAATCACCAGAGCTGTCTGTGTCACAGTAGGCTTCAGAACAATCATTTAAATCCAAGACTTTCAGACAGACGACAGTAAAAGAGTGACGACAACAGGAAGCTTGATCAAACTTGCTCGAACATGCCCTCATCTATTTGACAACTTCCTATAACAGTAACAGGAAATTCATTTATTCACAATGACCTTAAAGACTGCTGCCCGCATGACAATTACTTCAGCCCAGCTCAGATACATCTGTAATTTTTGCTCGTGGTTTAATGAAAGCCTGTTTCCAGGAACGTTCAACCTCTTCTGAAAGCTGTATGATCTTTTATAGGCCTATATGTAATGTGTGGTTCTGGGAATTGTGTCCTATTCTTTCATTATTAAGCCTATGTAAACTACTTGTAGCGAACACTCTTGTGACAACAGACTTAGATCAGTTGCTATTGAAGTGCTCAGCGGGAATTTAATTCCTTAATTAAAGTCATTGATTTGCAAACACTTGCATTAGAGTTGCAAAGAAAACTCTGTAACTGCATGTAAATGTAGGAGTATTCCCAGTGCAAGGTCTGTTCCTGAAGCCCAGTAATCACAAAATCAAAACAATTCAAAGAATTCCCACGCTGCAAAAAATGAATGCTCCAATTAGTCATGACAACTTAATATTTTGAGTTAAGTTAACTTATGTGGATTGAATGTGTTGACATAACTTAAATATCATATATTATACAAGTTATATTAAATTATAGGACTTAAAAAAAACAAAATCAGCTGAACTCATACATTGGTTGACTTAACTGCTTCAAATATCTGAGCTTTAAAGGGGTGGTCCACTACTATATTATATTTTAAACTTTAGTTAATGTCTAGCTGTGTGAACATAAACAACATCTCTGAATGTAAGATGCTCAAAGTTCAATGCAAAGGGAGACATTGGCTTTTACACAGTTTGCTTGGCAAAGCCTGCAATAAATGAATTTGGGGACTACAAAAAAAAAACATCCGTAATGTCATAGCAGATAAAGCTAAAATGCAGTCCAAATGCTGCTATTTCCACAGAGCTTCTTCTGTTTCTGTATTTGGACTTCCAAAGGACATGACACAAAAGGCATAAGCACTTACAGTTTAATTTTAATTATGTTCCAGACAATTATATATATATATATATATATA
>CAIGQQ010033467.1:4231774-4249456 GCA_903798035.1 Danio albolineatus
ATATATGTAAAAGAAATAGCTAGCATTTGACAAAGGAGAAATTCCAGAATCTCTCTCAGTTCAGTGCTGGATTTGGCTAAAAACTCCTCCTTCTCCTCCGTCATACATGCTGGAGGAAAAAAAGCACATGAGCACCTATGCATTCATAAAATAAAAAAATTAAAAAAAAATTGCACAAAAAATAAAAAAATTAATTACTGCACAGTCGGTTTTGATCACAGTTTAAAACCAATGCAAAACCCTCAAACATGAATAGTAAACACAGTAACTCATTGACAGTTGCCAGAGATTTCATTCCTCTGTGTAATCTCGAGAACACAAGTGTGTGCTTCACCAGGGAGCCAATAAGGATCAACCAACTCGCTAATAAATCTGTGAAGAGGAAGCTTCTATTGTAGCTTCTACTTCTGATTTAGTTTGAAGTATGTGAGGCCTTTTCTAGTTTTACATTTGTCTAAATCTTGGAAATTGATCACAGAATAAGCGGGATAATCAACAGCTTGTCGTGTAATAAGTAAGGGATAATGTACATCCAGACAGTTGTTCTCAGGTTGTTGTATAAGCCAGTAGGACTTTATTCTACAAAAAACACTGCCTGTATGTAGGGTTGGGCGGTGTCGACCAATTTGGCATCGTATGATGGATGATGGCATCGTCGTCAAAGGTGGTGGTGAATTAATTATTTATGAATATTTAACTAATTCATAATGAATTTATTATTTGTAGCCTACCGTTTCAGCTACCTGACCCACATGGTCTATGTTTTACCCAGAACCAAATCATAAATAAATAAAAAGATGTTACACACAAATTACCACCTGTCAATCACTTTCCACAGGACTCTGGCATAAATAGAGTTGAATAGAGTTGTTAGATAAAGACAAGATTAATTAAATATCACGTTTAACAACTACAGTGAGACACGATCCAGTGGTACATCCTTGATAAACTGTCCAACATGCACTACTCTCTGGGGTTTTGTGCTCAAAGCACCTGCTGACTGCCTGGAGCTCAGACATGCGCATATGCTAGAACATGTGACAGAGAGCGTGTGTGTGGTCACGATGCATGTTTTCAACGGTATAGTGTGGACGGAGGGTTGTTCAGAAATGCTAGATGAAACGCCAGTGTGGATGTGGATCGTTCTCATTCTAAAATGTCATTTTAAAACTAAGACATATAAGTTTGAACTGCTTTTTTTATGTTTATATGTGTTTATTTTTCGAGAACAGGATGCTGCTGCGACGGGGACGAGGCAAATGATTGCGATGCCGGCTCAGCATCGTGATGTCTATTGGCCATCAGCGATGAACAATGGCATAGTCTATCAACCAAACCCTACCTGGATGTACTTTATCCCGTTTATTATGTGGCTTTTTGCCACAAAATGTTAAAGTTAGACACAAACTGTTCTGAACTGTAACAGTGACAAAACTGACAGAAACAAAAACAGCTGAATGGAGCATACACTAACATGTATTTTTCAGTCACAAGATGGCACCAAACAGTCAAAAACAGCAGTGTGACAGACAAGCATATGGACAGACAAAAATATGGAAGTTAACGTGTTCACTGATGGATTCAAAGTTCCGAGATGAGTCTGTTATTTCTTGATACTAGAAGTAATACGAGCGCAATGTGTTAGCAACTGGGGATAGAGAGAGTGTCTATATTAGTTTCATATATCGGTGTATGAAAGTTGAATAGAGCAAAAATTCAAAGAAACTGGCCCCTAAATCACCACTTCAGCCAGTCCCCTTGAGATATAACATACAGATGTGTAGTGTTGCACACGAGCTCAGCAAGGGTCACCCATGTCCCTCCGGCTGAAGCCCACTTTGGTTTCTGTATGTTAAGTGATGTGTGAGGATGATCCCTGGAGATCAAATGCACCAGAGTGAATGTGTGCATTTATATGTGCGTATAAAAGTGCTTTTCCTCAAAAGAAGCTGCGCAAAGACCAATCCACCCAATCTTATACAATCCTGCACTCTCTCACACACACACAAATGCATGTAAGACAAACAAACTCGTGCGCACACACAGGCGAGAGAATGAAAATCAGGGTATGAGTTTCTCTCCTGACTCACTCATCTGCTATCAGTCACTCCCACACTGCTTCCACACAGCCAGAATAGCAGAGGAAGAAGAATAAACAAATATTTAGACATGTTCTGTAGCCAGGACTGCATGAGAAACCGAGAGATAAACTTGCATTGGAAAGAGCTGTTATTGGCACACTCAGGCCTATTTTTCACATTTTGTCAATCCTTAAAGGGATAGTTTGCTCAGAAATGAGAATTATGTTAACATAATCCAAAATACCTATTTAAAGTACAATGTCCAAGCTGCTCTCTAACATTTCAGAATCAATACTTCAGCCTTCAGTGACAAAATCATTAAAACATCCAGGGTTAGCACTGGTACCTCACAGCAAGAAGGTTCCTGGTTGGAGTCAGTTGGTATTTCTGAGAGGAGTTTGCATGTTCTGCCCGTGTTTGCGAGGGTTTCCTCCGTGTGCTCCGGTTTCCCCAACAGTCCAAAGACATGCAGTATAGGTGAATTAAATAAACTAAATTGGTCGTAGTGAATGTGTGTGAATGTAAGAGTGTATGGGTGTTTCCCAGTATTGGGTTGCAGCTGGAAAGGCATCCGCTGTGTAAAACATATGCTGGATAAGTTGATGGTTCATTTCGCTGTGGCGACCCCTGATGAATAAAGGGACTAAGCCGAATGAATAAAACATGCTGATTTGGTGCTTGAAGAAATTATAAACACCGGTAAATATGTAATAAACTAATAATTAATAATAAATTAAATAATGATCAAGGAACTTTGCTGCATTACCATGGCTGAAGCAGGCACAACGATATTACAGAACATTCAAAAATAGTCAACAGAAATAGCACTGGTGTGAAGTAACACATTACAAATACTCAACTGACTGTAATTAGGTAGTTTTTGTCTGGAATTGTACTTTACTAAGCAGTTGTATAGAAATGTGTACTTCTACTTTCACTTACTTTTTTAGCGTCCTACTGTATATACATTTCTGGAGATCGCGAATTATGTAGCCAGAAGTATATATGGCTGCAGTTCATCTTTAAAACGAAAGCTACAGGGCAGTATGACATTTCGTTTTTGCGCTTACCTCCATATGGATGACCATCCCGCTGTTGCCAGATTGTCCAGTAGCTCACTATGTACATCAGCGGACTTGAGACACAGAGAGGAGTTGACCACGATGATGGGGTTTGAGTCTGGCGAAGAACAGTTCCAGAAAGCGGCTGAAACAAAAACAGAAACCACAAAAATAAAATAAACAAGTAAATAACAGGGTGAAAATGTGGTAAAACGTGATATTTAAAAAAATCAGGCAAGGGCTTTTCTTTCTTTGGCTAGCTTTTCAGTACTGTTGGTTGGGTTTAGGGAAGGTGGCGGGCAGGTCAACTGGTGCTTTTGAAAACACTATTGGTTGGGTTTAGGGAAGGAGGCGGGCAGGTCAATCAGTGCTTCTGAAAACACTATTGGTTGGGTTTAGGGAAGGAGGAGGGTGGGTCAGTCGATTGGTTAATCAGTCAGTCAGTCCATCGACAGAGGCCTCTGTAGATTTACAAGAGAACATCAGGCACAAATGGCACTCGAGAGAGATATTTGAGATCTCAAAAAGCGTACACATCGGCCTCTGATGGATTCACGAAAACAAAAACTGCAAAAAAAGAAGAAAAAAAAAAAGTACCTCCAGGGACGTATTTGGCACTCTCCAGAAATGTATATACAGTACCTGCACATTTTCAGAATGAGCCTGGGTTGCAACTTAACTATAGAAAAGTTGAGATTTAAACAGGAAAATTATCAAAACTCTGAAATTTTGAGTGAGATGCTAATGGTCTAATCTGATTCAATGATGTATGCTAAGCTAAGCTAAAAGTGTTCCTGCCAGACCTGGAGATCAGCTGAAAGGTAAAACCAAACTCTAGGGGAGTTGTAAAATAAGCCTATTTCCAAAAGTGGAGTGTTCCTTTAGGAAACATTCTCAGTGCTTTGATGAACAGAATGTTTAAAAAAAATAATTTATTTGATATGTAAACCTTTAGTAACACTGTAAATGTCTTTACTGTCACTTGATCTATTTAACGCATCCTTCCTGAATAAAAGTGTTTAAAATGTTCTGACCCCAAATGTTTGAATCTGGAATGACACATGTGTGAGTAAAGGATGACGGAATTCTAGCTATTTCAGAAGCTATTTCTGGCTCCAGTACAAGTTAAGCTTTGGCATGGTGGCATAATGCAGATTATACCAGAGAAAATAATTGTGCGTCATCCCTCAATTTCAAAATAAACAAATAAATAAACATCAACAAATACAAGGCTGAAGTGCCGTTCTGCAGAGTTTAAAGGCAGAAATGTAGAAAAAAAAATGTATGAATTATTCAGCAAAAACCTGTTTATTATTCAAGCTGTAGAGTTGCCTAAATCCTCTTTTTTGAGGTAGGAATACTTTTCTAGGTGGATGAACTTTCTGGTTATGCGTAACCAATGTCATTTTTTACAAGTGCTTTGTGGTCATTGCATCACATACCTTTTCCCAGTTTCTTTGCATATATTGTAAGGAAATGAGCACTGAGTTCATGACACTGAAACTGATATATCACATAACTTTACAGAGACAATTAGCAGATGATCGTCTCACACTCATGCAAAAACGTGTTTAGGTCCTGATACTATACTTTAGGAAGACTGTGCATTTGTATTGCAATTCATTGCCAGGCTTGTTACATTACAATACTTGCTACATTGTTACATTTGTGTTTCTTAGTGTCTCTTTTTTGATGAGGATCCGTCAAAATAACTTCTAATGCTGGGAAAATGTGCATTAAAACAAGAAAAGTTCCTCACTCACTTCATTAACACATATACATCACCTATATGCTATAAAATTGCAGGTTAATGAGGTCTGTATAAAATAACTTTAATTTGATTGTAACTTTAGCTTAATTTGATTGCAATGCAACCTTTTGTGCACCTTCAAATGTCCACTTTTTGTAAAGCTTCTTTGAAACAATAATTATTGTAAAAAGTGCTATACAAATAAACTTGAATGGGGTATATGCACACAAACTTTTAATTTAAGCCAGCCAGCCCCATGGCTTCCGGTGATTTATCATCCCATACAAAATCGCAGCATTTAAGATTTCTTTAAAAAAAAAACAGCGATCTTCACTGCCTGGATGCGAAATGATATAAAGTGGGTATCAGACCAAACAAGAAGCACTGTATTAAATTATATTTGTCCATGTCTTTAAAATACGGAAATTAATTTTACCCCAGTATTTGCAATGGAGTTTCTGCACTAGCCTGCCACCAATGACGGCACCTGCATTTAAACGGTCTTATGTCTCTGTTTACGCTTTAACAATCAAATGGATGCTTGAACTGATTGAGCTGATTTCATTTTAATTACATTACAACATCGAGGCTGTAAAAGGAACCTTATGAATTTGAAAATAAATAAATAAATAAAATAAATAAATAAATAAAAAATCACATTAAGCTTTCACTGGAAGTTCATCATTGGCTGAAAAACATTAGATGTGCATATAGTCCATTGAATTGAATTGAAAAAGTAAGAAAAGCAAAGAGCCTATACATATAAAAAGTTTTAACTTTGCTCAGTTTTTTTACTTATTGTGCATTATTTATTATTAAAATGACTAAATAAAGCAAATTTTTCTATGTTATAAAATATAGAACGCTCTTATAAAATTTATTGAAAAAGATCACTCCATTTCCACAGTTATTTGTCATTTTTAACCAAACGAAATAAATAAAATAATAAAATATTTGTTAATATTCAGCAAATTCAAATAAATAAATAAGATGACTATTTCCATAAAGATTTTACTTTCCACTTGTCACAATCACCAGCAATCTAACCCTTATAGATCACTGGAGAACATTCACTATCATCCGGACTACAGTCTTGTCTCCATAAGAACTACAAATCATGTCATGCACCACACACACCTGTTCCAGTTCTCCTTTGAGAACACACACACACAGCTCGGAGCAGCTCAAGGACTGATTACTTGGACCATATATACATCACACACACACACACACACAGGCTGTGTCCGAAACTACCTACTACTCAGGTACTGCATTTGAATTTAAACGTACTACATTAAACATTCTACACAGTATAAATGTGAGCAGTATGAATGGAACTCACATATACTTCATCCACCATTTTGTCATGATCACGTGACCTATCCGCATGAGTTGCATCGCTTCACTCCCATTCATGAACACTCTCACGGGGCATCCAGGGATAGCGCAGCGTACATGGGAACGCGCATATCAGAATATCGCCAGAAGTACTGTAGTAAATCATCTGGGTACTTCTTGCATACCGTTTTTCGAATTCTATGAATTCAGACATACTACTCGGCTCGCATACTGTTTTTAGCGCACTATATAGTATGGAAGTATGCGATTTCAGACCCAGCCACAGACTTTGCTGAGTCTTGTTGGTATTAACCCTGTGACTTCATGAATCGTTTTCAGGTCAAGTTTCTCAGTGTGTTATCCTTGCCTGGTTCCATTGTTTAAGTTGTCTGCCGCCTGTATCGACCCTCTGCCTGTTGCCGACTACGCTTCCGGATTACATTGTATGTACCTGTTTGCACATGTGAATGACCATTGCCTGCCTGACTACCCTTATTAATAAAGAACTGCACATGTATCCTCAACCCTGTGAGTCAGCGTCCTACAGTTACACCACTATTTATCATCATTAAAATATAAGTAAACAACTAAACTAATTAATATATTTTCCTTCGGCTCAGTCCCTGATTTATCAGGGTCACCATAGCGGAATGAACCGCCTAAATCAGGGGTGTCCAAACTTTTTGCAAAGAAGGCCAAATTTAATAAAGTGAAGATGCCCGGGGGCCAATAGTTTCTTCTGACATTTTTTTCACCACAAATGTCACATGAAAATTCACACTGTTATAAATCTATTTTTATTGTCACAATTACCTTTATTTTTCAAATGGCAATATAAGCAAATATAAGCCACTCAGGCATGAACAACTCTAAACACACAATTATGCCTTTCTTTCATATCTGGAGAGTCAGATAAAATTGAACAAACTGTATAGAATACCTCACATTTCTATGAGTTTGATATCTATCTTTGCCTCATGAACATTTTAAACAGGAGTTATAAGTAATGCAAAGTGGTCTGTTATCATTAAAGTTTAATAAAAGTGAATTTTGCTCGTCTTCTACAAGATCTTTCAGGAAGCCAAAGTTTGCATAAAAACTACAGGAGATTATACTGTATAATTCCTACAACTGGGAAAATCACTTGCCACCACAAGAAATAATCACCTATGTAAACATAATAAACTATGAACTATACAGTTATTTAAGAGTTTAATGAATTGTGTTTGCTTTAGTGCATTGCATTAGTTTGCTTTAGGCTTTACTGTTACATAACTCTTCATTTGCACACCAATATTGTCCTGTGGGAAACTGTCCATGACCTCTTTTTAAAGCAGGAAAGTGCGCGGTGCAGGGCTCTGTTACACTCTAAAAAAAAAAGGTTCTACAGTGGTTCTTCAGTAGTTCTTTACGATATTTGAGGTGCTATTTAGCACTTTTACTGTGTAAAGAACTTTTAAAGCACCATGAAGGTTCTTCAGTGGTTCTTCAGTGGTTCTTTAAGGCGGTCAGGGTGCTATATAGCACTTTTACTGTGTAATGAACCTTTAAAGCACCATAAAGGTTTTTCAGTGGTTCTTTGGGGGGTTTAAAGTGCTATACAGCACCACTACTACTGGTAAGCACTTGTTCTTATAGCTAATTCTCATAACTCTTATGCCCGTTTTATTTGCGGAAAGGGTAAAGTAACATTAAGAGCACCTTAAAATATAGGTGCTATATAGCACCATTTGATAAAAGTACTATATAGCACCTATTTTTTTTAAGGTGCTGTATAGCACCAAAAAAGGTTCCCCCCTCGTTACGACCAAAGAACCAGTTTTGGTGCTATTTAGCACCTTTTTTTTAGAGTGTAGGGACAAGTGTATGGCGGCAAATCAATACCAAAATTAATCGAGCGCAGCGATGATGTTTACGCGCGAGGAGAAAGTGAATCTCGAGCAGATTACAGACCCAAGCGCGAGGAAACTACAGCTCGCGCACGCGCTGAACTGATCCACCGCGAGAAAACGGGCCTCGTGCGCGCACATCATCATCTGTGCGCACGATGTATGCTCTCGCGAGCGAGGAAATGCCTGCACTGCGCGCGCGCGCGCGCGCGATCAGTTCTCTCCGCTCGCTCGCTGACTCTTCTCTTTTTTTTTTTCAGTCTTGGGGCGGGCCTTGGTTTACTTGTTATCTCTAACGCGGTTACTCTCCCTTGGTTTATTTATTCTAACAGAGCTAGCGAGCCATAAATAACACATTATGAGATGGAATCTGCGGGCCGTATGAAATCTGACTGCGGGCCGTGATTGGCCCGCGGGCCGGACTTTGGACATGCCTGGCCTAAATAAATAAATACATAGAATAAAATGAAATTAATTCAATTAATCCAGACACTAATTACGCAGTATTTAACTGTAATATGAACTGTATTTTACTGTAGGTCAATTAGTTTGTTACTGTATTTTAAAGCTGCATTGTAAAAATTACTGTATAATTTACAGTAAAGATATAGATGCAATTCTGTAAATACATATACAGCAAGATAAATGGAGCTGTTAATGTAAATACAGTATTTTTACTGTAATTTATTCACTTGCAAACCGCTGACAGTAAGTACAGGACATTGTTAAGTGTACTTCATTCCCACTAGCATTATTTAACTTGATTTTGTGTCACATTGCACACATCAATAATGCAAATGATTCAACAACATATCTCTCATGCTAATAAAGCGCACAAAACTAAACTGAACACAGCGAAATGGGAAATCAATCAATCGAAAGAGAGAGAGAGAGAGAAAGAGGGCAGGAGACTAAGATACATAAGAGAGCAGCTTACAGTGAGATAAGAAAAGACAAAGAGCTGCCTCGGAAAGGTGACGGCGTGCGAATGAAAGTGACATGCAGCGAGCCACTGTTCACATTCATGCTTTATTTTCATACCATTCACTCTCGCCCACTGCGGACTTTAAGAGCTGTTAGACCGGCTCTCCTGTGGGCGATTACACAAACACACACATGTCTGCTTATCAGAGGCTCGGTAAGCTTGAAGACACCCTCCACAGGCACATGAATAGATAGAGACTTAAACTGTGTAGGGCCATGAAGAGATTTGTTGTTTTATAAACTCAAGCCTGGCGAAAGCCCCCATGGTGTATTGATTAGTTACACACTCACCCACACACGCACATACTCCTCCCTCCATCCCAAATTCTCCATTATATTTGGGTAAACGCATGAGTGATTTCAGTGCGCAGAACTGTATTTTCAGACTCCAACTCATTTCAGAGTCAGAATGACTTGTGAATCAGGGAGAGCACATGTACCGTGAGTCAAGGCTTTTCACGCGGTGGCTGTCAGAAATTGGATGCTGAGCTGAACTGGACTCGCTCAGGAAATATACAGACAAAAAAATAAAAAATAAATAAATAAATAAATAAATAAAAATCGCATCAAGGTGGTGAAATGTGGACATGTTTCTCTATAAGAATCATTATTGGTGCTGGTTTAACATTCATATTAATCATCCAGATGGAATGGTTTAATTTTAGGATTTGGGTTAAGGATTTAGTAACTTTTCAATCATTTTCTACAACAAGAATAAAAATTCTGACTGAAAATTGGCAGAAGTATTTATTTTTCTTCAGCTTAGTCTCTATTTAATTCAATTCAATTCAATTCAATTAACCTTTATTTGTATAGCGCTTTTACAATGTAGATTGTGCCAAAGCAGCTTCACATTGAAGGTTATAGTAAATTGAAAAAATTGATTTAGGAGGTCGCCACAACTATTCTAGCATGTTTTACATTTTACATATTAAGCAACCCAGTATTGGGAAACACACACACAAACACACACAATGAACAATTTAGTTTATTCAATTCAACTATAGTGCATGTGTTTGGATTGTGGGGGAAACTGGAGCACCCGAAGGAAACCCACACCAACATGAGTAGAACATGCAAACTTCACACAGAATTGACAACTGGCCCAGCGACCTTTTTGTTGTGAGATGAAAGTGCTAACCACGGAGCCACCATGCAGCCCCTTTACAAAGGCAAGTTTGAGGAATTATTCAAAACACCTTTGAAACAAAGTACAACAAGCTCGTGTATACACAGTACTGGCAAGAGACACTAGGGGTGTCAAAATTAATTGTTTCTTCGGTGCACCCCGATGCAGACGTGGACAATGCAGTACTGAATCAGTAATAGATCAAATTACATACTGACATAATTTATCTCATATGCGTTATATTATCCAACTACTTAACACAGAAACTCTGCACAATTCACTGCATGTTTGCTGGACAGTCTTTCACTGACACGATTACGTCAAAAGTCCCTCTTTCACTGCTGTGGAGAAATGAAAATAAACTCCATTTGTCTCTCTCACTGTGGACGTTTGATCTGCTGGCGTGAGGTAACTTTTCCTCTCCTCTCGGCTGTTACAGTGATACTTGTTGATCCAGACACAAGCGTGCATCTGCAGAGCGAGTTTTCTCCTCTGTGTCTATCATGGATCAGCTGTGATTGGCGCTGCCTTTTATCAGTGTCACTCATCGGTAAACAGCACTAGAGCGTTAGTGCCAATCGCAGCCCTTTCTGTTGAGCACGTGACCAATCATAGGAAGTAAGAACTCGCTCGACAAGGCTCAGAAAGCATGCAAGTGGGATATTTACATTTGTTTATTTACTTTAAATGCTCATGTCATTCCGTTCATGTACTTGAGTTTTTAAAGGCACAGTACATATGTCTGACTGCTTGTATTAAAGAACAAAATTGTATTACAAATAATATATAAATATATTTCTAAATTTGAATACAAGGATGGTTGTGCTGTGAAGTAAAGTATTTATTTTTAATGGAAAGTATAGTCAATGCACCATGATGCACAGAGTTATCGAACTGAACTGAACCGAACCGATGGCATGATAATCGTAACCGAACTACGTAACCAGTGTAGGTTCATACCTTTAAGACACATACATATATACTAGAAATTGATTTGAAAATTAATATTTTTCATCCATTTCTCAGTGAATATAACCAATATGTTGGTGCATTTTAACAAATCAGTTTTATAAAACAATTAAATATGAATTTGGTCACCTAAAATCCATAATGATTCAATTCAAATGAGTTATCGCAACAACAACAACAACAACACAAACTACAAAATGTCAACAATATTTTAGATTTTTCATGTTGTTTTTATCATTTAATATTTTCCACAACATATTAATTTGGGTGTACTAACATTTTGGACTCTGATGTTATACTCTTTTGGTTATATTAGTTCCAGTTTTCTCATTGGTACTGACTCATTTAAATGTACATGCACAAATAAATTATTGTATTATAGCAGCATCCTATAGAAAATATTAATCTAAAAGAGAGATCTGTGAGGTATATACTGACTCTGATATTTTAGTCACACACGGAAAAACACACAATGGAGTCACGAGCTTGACCATGTTCTTGTGTTTGATGATTGTTTCATACTGTAGCACACTGTAGAGTACATTAATCATGAGACTGAATAAATATGTCATGTTCAGGCATACTTTTTGGGGAGTTTTGAGAAAAAGGACAGAAATACAGAAATAAAATCAATTTAAAAATAATAATAATAACAATATTAATAATAATACACAAAAAATGACTTTTACCCATACTACTATTAAAAATGATGATAAAAATAATAATAATTTAATTAATTTAATAAATTATTACTATTATTATCATTATTATTTTTATTAATATTATTATTGACTTTTTAAATATTATTATTACTTTTAAAACATTATTATTACTTAATATATATTATAATTTACACAGTTATATTATTATTATTTTTTTTTATTTATTTATTCATTCATTTATTCATTTTCTTTTTTTATAATGGGTTTCAGCTGTAAGGGCATTCGCTGTGTAAAAGAAATGCTGGATAGGTTGGCGGTTCAATTCGCTGTGGCGACCTCTATTAAATAGAGGGACCAAGCTAAAAAGAAGATGAATAAATTATTATTATTATTATTATTATTATTATAAATTGTATTACTTACTATAATTATATATGTCCAAGTGACACTGTGGCTTTTTATTTGTGTAAATGACCATGATATTTGCAATCTAAACATAAACCAAATCACTAGCAATAAATTTGATCTAATAAAATAAGAATAAACGTCGCAGTAAATGAGCATCTCTCCATCCATTAATCCATCAATCCATCTGTCTGTCTATCGAATGAATCACCAGGAATTGATCCAGGAACACATCCAGAAAAATCCACTTAGTGTTTATTCGCCCACTTTTTGTCAAGCGGCATATTCACAAACGAATGCCATTTACACAACTGATGAGCAAATGGACTTACAGCTTAAAGTTTATATATATATATAAAAAAACAGGCTGTACATCAAGCCAAAATTACAGAACAACGATGGCGTGAAATGCTCATAAATCTAAAGGCATCGCATAAATCAGGAAAGCAGTTGCAATAAATGCCAAAATAGAGGCCAAGCACAGGCGTCGTAAACACTTCTGATGATCACATTAACCGGCTTTATTAATGGGACATTGAGTTTTGATCTGATTGGCCGTGCATTCCATTTATTTATGTAAATGATCAGCTCATGAGGGAAATGTGCCGTTCCACAGCTGAATGCCGAGATGATTAATGTATGACGTCCCAGATAACATCACGGAGAGACTTAAGGCCCGCTGCGTGCCTCGCGTAGCCGCCAGCGGAAACAGAATTAAACATGAACTAGGATGACAGGGAAACACTGGGGCTGATTGGACACGACAGCACGCTTTGATAGTTTCATTCAGAAACATATTCAACTTAAAGCTAGGACAAAAATAATGACAAAACAAAGAAACAAATGCAGCTTGACGGATGCAACGCATGCAGCCCGGGTCAGAAATTAAACCGTTTTTTAGTCACAACTTGCTCCTAATTTACTAAAATTTAATAACTAAACCTTCTGTCAATGCATGAAGTAGGTGACCTTTGTCTTAAGTAGAACTTCAGTAGATTGTACACTCAAAAAAAATAACTCATTGGATGAACTCAATTTAATTGAGGGCAGGATTTCCATCCAATAAATTTGTTTAGCGGCAACTAAAAAAACTACTATTTACACAATTAAATGCAGTTGAGTTGGTCCAACATGATTTTATCAATTAAAAGTTTAAATACATTTGTATTTTTATTTAACTTAAAATCAAAGGTCTGATTATATCATGTATGTTTATTATGTGTGGTATTAAGAGCCATTTTAAGCATATTTCATGCGTTACATATACAGTTGATCAAGACTGATCTCAGAACTAATTTTAGGACAGTTACTGCTCACTGAGTAAAGCAACAATCTGCATTTTTGCTAATTAGCTGCCAACACCTCAAAGCATGGGGTTACATGAAAATCTTCTAAATCTTCAAACTAAAGTGAAGATTAAAGTTAATAGAAAGACTTGTTAGAGTTTAAACACCTATAAGATGAATTTTAAATGTCAACACTTCCCTCTCTTAATTCAATCCCAAGAAAAGCAAACTAGGATCTACAAATCCCCTAGTTGGACCAATACAATTCCTTCATGTTGTCCCAACACAAAACGTTTAAGTTAACTTAATGGTTTACATATTTAAATGGACTGATCAGAAAACAAATAAATTGGCCAAAGAAATTACAAGAATTGTGCCTTTTCAGCTCATTTTAAATAAGTTGTTTGAACAAGCAGCAGTGATTATTATTTTGAGTGTAGCTGGAACTGTGATTCTTGGTGATTTCTTTTAATGAAAGTCAACAACTTGCTTTAAAAAAGTATTTAAAAAAGTTAATAAATAAATTATTTAGGCTCCATGTAATACATAGAAATAAAGCGCATTTAGACCACACCCTGTTGGGAAAACAATCCAATTTGCTCCTTTGACTTTCCATTGCGGGAGGGTGCCTCCTTGTCATTTCTGACAAATAAACAAAAGACTAAACAATGTCTGAAAGTTACTATGTGACAAAATGTAAAGTAGACAAGCTAAAGAAATCCAGAACCAAGTTTTTATAACCTGTCGACCACAAAAAACAAGTGTTTAAGGACACAAAAGTAGAGTGCAAGATTTCTCGTTTCTTCAAATTAGGAAGAGTAAGGAAAAGGGTCACTGAAATAGACCTATATATTTCAGTTTTTCATTCATTCATTTTCTTTTCAGCTTAGTCCCTTTATTAATCCGGGGTCGCCACAGCGGAATGAACCGCCAACTTATCCAGCATTTGTTTTATGCAGCAGATGCCCTTCCAGCTGCACCCCATCTCTGGGAAACATCCATACACACTCATTCACACTCACACACTATGGACAATTAAGCCGACCCAATTCACCTATACCACATGTCGTTGGACTTGTGGGGGAAACTGGAGCACCCGGAAAAAACCCACGCAACCATGGGGAGAACATGCAAACTCCACACAGAAATGCCAACTGAGCCAGCCGAGGCTCGAACCAGCGACCTTCTTGCTGTGAGGCAAACGTGCTACTCATTACACCACCGTGGCGCCCTATTTTAGTTTTTATATGTATATAGATTTTTTTTTTTTCAGGTTTATGAAGGGTGGTAAAATAATCCTTTGACATAATATTAAATAATGTTTCCTGTCGCCAGTCAGCGGGACTTTAGTTCTAATGTGAAACGTTGAGCTCTACTTTTGTATCCTTAGGCAGTCATTTTTTGGGGTCGACAGGTTTTAAAAACTTGCTTCTGTTTTTATTTAATTTTTTTTTAGCTTGTCTATTTTACATTTTGTCAAATACTGTAGCAACTTTCAAACATTGTTTAATATATTTTTTATTCGTCAGAAATTAGGAGGCACTAAAAATGTATTTTGCTACTTTGGTCTGCATCACATGCTCCATCTTTCAAAATGTGGATATCACAAATTGCTACATGGCGACCATTAGAAAAACTTACCTATGACAAACATAAAAAATCTGACAGATTTTGGTCAATTTGGTCTCCCCTTTGGGAATACAGAAAAGAGCTCTCTTAAATGAGCACAGGATCCTTGTTTTATTATATATTTTATTATATGTATATTTACATTTTTGTTATAACCTCTACTGTGATTGTCATTGTGATTGATCTACAGTGATTGTACTTATTTTTTACCTATTTATTTATGTTTTCTTTATATTAATATCTTAAATTATATCTTTCATATTAATATCTTAAAACTTAATCACTATAGCTGCAAAACGTATCTCTTATGTTGTACTGTATCTGCACTTCATTGTTTATGATGAGAGAAGATAAAAGCATGCAGGAAAGCATACAAAATTAGACTTAACTAGATGGTGTTTTCAAGGCTGACCAATTGAAATACCTGACTGGCTAAGAGTTCATAAGCTTAACAGAAATGTGCGACTGCTAATAAGTCTTTATTCCCACTTTTTCCTGAATTCCTCGGCCAGTTTTGTTCATTCTGGTGAAATTATGGTTGCCACAAGCCCCTGCTAATTTCCAACCCCGCATGCAGTGCACCACACAACCTAAAGGTAAAACCATTTCAGAGACTGACTAGATAAACCGCTAAGACGATAAGCCAGAGGAAGGCCGTTTAAAGGCACTCAAGAGCGCTGTATTCTGTTCACACAAGCACATGAATTCTTGTTTTGCCCTTGGCGTATGGTCGTATCACAACGGAAGTCATTGCAGAACAAACGCTCGCATTTTATCTCTGAATGTTTATGTGTGTAAAGTGTCTGTGCAGCCCAGTGCATCTAATCCAGTGTACGGTTTACTTATCTCACTTCTGTAGATCAATAAGTGTCTGAAACCAAAGCATCGCAGCTTTAATCCCGCTGTCTGACTGATTAAAACGACACCGTCACAACAATTAGATGCATTGACTTTTGGTTAGAGTAATAACTTTGACCTTAGCCTGCCTTATTCGGTGTTCTGTTTGGAGCGTTTCACCTGTTTTTTCTTTCCCCTCACGTATCAAGTTTGTCTGCGTTAGCTCTTTGAGTTAATACCTGACCTATTTATGATTTTTTGGGGGGATATCTTCAGATGAGATAACACTAATGAAGATTTCTTCCGCATCACAACAGATTTGCTAAACAGATTCTTGAGGACTCTCTTGTTATTTTGCGCTAATTTCAGCTGTGAAATGTTTTTTTCTGGCAAGGCCGAGAGCGTGTGATTAGAATGTTATTAAATGCTTTTATGTCAGTGCTATTGAACTGACTGCCAAAGGAGACAGTGTGTGCCTTTGGCGTCTCAATCTGCCAGCACAGAACACACAGCCCACGGTTTCAAATGAGCGCTGAGCACTTGGAAAACAGAAGCGGCATCATGATCTGTGCCTCTGTTTCTTATGATTTCAGGAAGTTTTATTGCGGCAAACAATAATTATTCTTGGAGTAACATTTCCTAAACCTTTCAAAGACTTGGAAGACCATTTTGAAGAGCTATTTCAATAGAGATGTATAGACTCTCGTGCTGCTGTGACTATCCTGTTTTTAATTGGGTACAAATACTGTATATGCTGTATTTTTAGTATTGCAACCTATGGGAATGATAACTCGAATCATGTGGCTTGTTGAGAATGAGTCATGTCATTACTGTGTTAAGAGTTTGTTTTAATGATTCTGCATAGACAAACAAATTCAATAGACTCAAACTGTAAAAAAATAAAAATATAATAATAATAATAATAATAATAATAATAATAATAATAATAATAATAATAATGATAATAATAATAATTCATATATTAATTTTCCTTTACTTTAGTCCCTAATTTACCAGGGTCATTACAATGGAATGAACCGACGGAAGAAGAAACATGACATGAAGATAAGACACTTGGGGAATTTTGACTTAAACCAGCAATTGCTTAAAAATAACAACACTGAACACTTTAACAACGATGTAAATATATACAATGGGTAGGCCCACATGGAATCTGCGCGTGCAGAATTTTTACAGATTTTTAGCCCATCATTGATTCTGTTTATTTACTTGGGTAAATGTATGTAAATTTATGTTTATTCGTTTTTTTAATTCATTTCAGTATAATTATTGACTAATATGACCATTTTGGTCCCACTTTATATGAAGTCATACCTGCCAACATTTGGTTTTGAAATTTCGGGAGATTATCAACCGGGGATTGGGGGGGGGGGAAATAAAAAAAGCATACAAATGAGCCCAAAGCAATATCCATGGCTCTTGGTGACACAGTGAGGTCTTGTAAAGTAAAGCAATAACAATTAACTCTCTAAGGAATTGGACATGAATAATTTTAACATAATTTACAATTTTAGTGCCGTTGTGATTTCACATGCTGGGTGATGTCGTTTTTCCCACCGTGTCTGACATTATAATCAATACGTCACTGTGGCTTCTAGACAAAAACTTGAATTCTTCCGTCCAGCTGTTGGTAAATTTACA
>CAIGQQ010033467.1:4260342-4270377 GCA_903798035.1 Danio albolineatus
TCAATAGTGTAAATTCACTAATGTTGATCCTGGACCATCATCATCATCATCATCATCATCATCATCATTCAATAGTGTAAATTCACTAATGTTGATCCTGGACCATCATCATTATTCAATAGTGTAAATTCACTAATGTTGATCTTGGACCATCATCATCATTATTCAATAGTGTAAATTCACTAATGCTGGTCCTGGACCATCATCATAATTTTATTAGATTGTAAATTCACCAATAATTTCACTAAATATTCCCAAATGTTGATCCTTGACCATTATATAAATACAGTGTAAATTCACTAATATTGATCCATCATCATTATCATTTTAATACAGTATAAATTCACTAATGTTGATCCTGGACCATCATCATTAAAATATAGTGTAAACTCACTAACGCGGATCCTGGACCATCATCATTTTATTGCAGTGTAAACACATTTATGCGGATCCTGGACCATCATCATCATTTTATTGGAGTGTAAAATCACTAATGTTGATCCTGGACCATCATACACTGTACAGTTTAAATTCACTTATGTTGATCCTGGATCATCATCATCATTTAAATTTAGTTTAAATTCAATAATGTTGATCCAAAACCATCATCATCATTTAATAGTGTTAAAACACTAATGTTGATCTTGGACCATCATCATCATTTTATTACAGAGTAAATTCACTAATGTTGATCCTTGACCATCATTTAATAGTGTAAATTTACTACTGTTTATCCTGACCCATCATCTTCTGAATACAGTGCAAATTCAGTAATGTTGCTCCTGGACCATCATCTTAATTTAATAGTGTAAATTCACTAATGTTGATCCTGGACCATCATCATCATCATTAAAAAGATTATGAGGTGAGGTGTCTGTATAGTCCAACTAATCAGTTTTAATGAGCTGTGATTGCTAAATTATAAGCTGAAAGTATAAAAATATTACACAAGACCTACACACTTTTTCTCACACAAGACCTAAAAACAATCATCAAAATGAATTATTTTATGCTCTAGGATCCAAATTTGAAAATGCAAAATAAATTCAGCAAACAAATTCTGACAGAACTAAAACAGAAATAAAATAAAATAAAATAAAATAAAATAAAATAAAATAAAATAAAATAAAATAAAATAAAATAAAATAAAATAAAATAAAATAAAAAAATTAAATTAAATTAAATTAAATTAAATTAAATCATATACTGTTCAACAGAATTCAAAGTATCTGTTCTTATACAAGTTCCTCTAACACTTCCTCTGCCATTTTTGTATTAGACTGTAAGCCGGTCAGACATGTCAATCCTCCGGCTCACTGTATATATAGTAGGTGTTTTTGTACATTAACCTGTAAGAGCAGAAAGTACTTCAACGTCAGTGCAATTACACTTCACCTTTTATAATGTTGTTTTAAATGGCATTGCATGAAAGCCTATTCTATGCATCTCTGGCAGCGAGTTTCAGAGAGAAGCACAGAATCAGAAGACAGAGTTAAGCTGCCATCTTAGCTTTCGGCAGAAAGAGAGAGAGAGAGATGCTATGGCACGAAAGACCATATTAACACTCATTGAAGCGTGTCTGGTGGTTCTGTTTAAATGAGGCCCTTCACACTCCACTTCCCCATTTTCAGAAACACTGGAATCACCTTCATTAAAAAGGGAACAACATTCTTTGAATAATCCTAATCCAACTTTGAAGGATTTTGGGACCTTGGATTCAGTCGTGCTTTTATTAAAAGGCAGCCGTGGACGACCGGCGACACACAAAGAGGATGTAGCTCTGTTTGCAACGAAAGAACAAAAGTCTTGCTACACATCAAGTGTTATTTTACAGCTTGACAATGACAACTTTTAGTATGATTGCAAGCCATATTCCTTTGATTTGCTAAGGTGTTCCAGAAACTATATGTGGTCGATAACTGTGGCCTGCCAATCTCCCACAAAACACTTAGTTGCTAGATTGCCAGGCACTGCTATGTGGTTAACGTTGTAGTGGGCTGCCCAAGTGAACACTAAAAAGTGTTTTGTGGTAGACTGTTAATGCATTTCTACAAAGTTGTTTAGGGTATTTGAGTTATTTAATGCATTGCCATGCAGTCGCTAAGGTGTTCTGTGTTGACGGGGAAATACAAAGTGGTTGCTCAAGTGTTTTGGGTGGTTGCCATAGATATACATACACAGATGCCACGTTCAAGCATTGATGCATCTGCAGTCGATATATCAATTAATCAATCTATCTATCTATCTATCTATCTATCTATCTATCTGTCTATCTATGTTTCGGGGTCAAGGTTTGATTCAAGTTTGGTGTTTGGTACAATAAGCAACAAATCCCCAGTTTTAGCTGTTTTAGGCTGAAGTGTTTTGTTACTATAGAAGCTACAGAACTGAAAGCTTTCTGATTAGAAAATATAAAATAAATAGAATAATAAAAAAAATTAACTTTATATTTAGAAGAGATTTGAAGGTTAAGCCCAAAACTATCTTAAACAACAGGGAAAAAAAAACTTTAATTGTGCAATATACTTGAAACAATTCAGGTCTAGCAAGTTCCACATGTAGCATTATTTAATGTATGATCAGGCAGACAGGGGTCCAAACAGGAACAAAACAAATATCAATGGCAATCCAAAAAAAGGAGTGGTCTAGGAAACAGGCAAAATTAGGGGCATGCAAAAAATATCACAATCCAATAACAGTCCAAGAATTAAAAACCAGACAGAGCAAACCAAGGAAGGAAGGAACATGGGACAATACTGTAAAGAATGAATGTCTCTGTGGTGCCTTAATCTAAGTCCAGGTAATCAGTGAGAAGGGTGGTCTAGAACTAATGTGTGTGAGTACAGGGCATGATAGGAGTTATAGTTGAGAAAAGTGGCAGATTTGAAGTTCTTTAGCGATCTGCAACTGCTACAGTTTATCCGGAAAGTATTCATAGCGCTTCACTTTTTCCACATTTTTTTTGTTACAGCCTTATTCCAAAATGGATTAAATAAATTTATTTCCTCAACGTTCTACACTGAATACCCCATAATGACAATGTGAAAAAAAATAATTTTTGAAAAATCACATGTACATAAGTATTCATAGTCTTTGCCGTGAGGTTGAGCTCGGGTACATTCTGTTTCCACTGATCATTCTTGAGATGTTTCAGCAGCTTAACTGAAGTTCATCTGAGGTAAATTCAGCTGATTGGACAGGATTTGAAAAAAGGTATACACCTGTCCTTATAAGGTCCCAGGGTTGACAGTGCATGTCAAAGCACAAACCAAGCATGAAGACAAAGACCTTCGAGACAGGATAGTCTCGAGGCACAAGGCTGGGGAAGGTTACAGAAAAATTTCTGCTGCTCTGAAAGTTCCAATGAGCACAGTGGTCTACATCATCCATAAATGGAAGATGTTTGGAACCACTAGGACTCTTCCTTAAGCTGGCCAGCCATCTAAGCTGAGTGATCAGGGGAGAAGGACCTTAGTCAGGGAGGTGATCAATAACACGATGGTCACTCTGTCTGAGCTCCAAGGTTCTTCTATGGAGAGAGGAGAACCTTACAGAAGGACAACCGCCTGTGCAGTAATCCACCAACTAGGTCTTTATGGTATACTGGCCCGACAGAAGCCACTCCTTAGCCTGGAATTTTCCAAAAGGCATTTGAAAGGCTACAGCCATTTTTAGCTCAAATCCCACCCATTTGGAGCTGGCCTGTCTATTTGGAGCTGGCTTTATACACTTCTTAATACATGAACCAAACTATGATGCCTGTGCCATGGCCGTCCGGGACAAATAAATGTACTGTTACACCCCTAATATCAATCAATCAATCTATCAATCTATCTATAGCAGGGGTCACCAAACTTGTGCCTGGAGGGCCGGTGTCCTGCAGATTTTAGCTCCAACCCTAATCAAACAAACCTGAACAAGCTAATCAAGCTCTTACTAGGTATACTTGAAACCTCCAGGAAGGTGTTTTGAGACAAGTTGGAGCTAAACCCTGCAGGGACACTGACCTCCAGGACTAATATTGGTGATCCCTAATCAATAGTGTATGTCTGTCTGTCTGTCTGTCTGTCTGTCTGTCTATCTATCATGTCTGTCGGTCTATACAGTGTCTGTCTGTCTGTCTGTCTGTCTGTCTATCTATCTAGTCTGCTTTACTTCCTCTCATTTTAATTTCCTTCCTTTCTTCCTTTCTTCCTTCATCCTTCATTATATCCTCCCCTGCCTATCTGTCTATCTGTCTATCTATCTATAAAAAAAACAAGACATTAAAAGAATGCAGCCTGCCCGCCGTGCAAAACTAGAAAGCCCAATGCAACACAAACAAAACAAGAAACCAGTTAAAAATCTAGACTGCTCATTAAAGTCACTAATATACTTTGAAAGCTGCTTTTACAGCCTCAGTCTGGTGTCCATGCCCCGTTACCAAAACTAATTATAACTCAGCCCTGCAGTCATTGCCATAAAAAGCCCCCAAATTAGCAGACGCATGAAGTCTCACCTTCACAAACGCCTGTTACAGACAGCTAAACACAGCATGCAACAGGTGCATGTACAGTACATGTGATGCATGTGAAGTGATCTAGTCAGTTCAGTCATAGTTAAATTGCCCCAAAATAGTGTGCATTTTCAGAAACAGTACTTCAAAGATTTTGTCAAGTCAAGGTGACTTTTGATTTTGCCACCTCTTCAGTCGGTGGGCCATCATGTCTTTGGAAACAAAAAAGCACACGCTTGAATATTTTGTCAGCATGTTCAAAAGCTTCTACGTCTGTTAGGTTTCTTTGACATTGATAGGATAGTTATGCTGGGTCTGATGTTCTGAAGGCCTCAGTGACTGTGTTAGCGCGTATGTGTGTGCATGAACTGAACAGTAATCAATCAGTGGAGCATGGCTGCCATTGTGCAGCTGATAAATGAGCCATTGATAATCGTATTAATACGTGGACTGCGCTGAACATTAAGGCCATGCATGTCTACAGAGGGGGAACAGATGGACTCACCCTATGTGGGGGAAGTGTTAAACTCTCTCCTTCACTGTCTTGCTCTCTCTCTCTCTCTTTCTCGATCTCTCACACTGACTCTAATTCTGCACATCAAAACGTCTGTAGGGTGACGTGTAAAAGGGTGGGCTTCTCTCATTTTCTTCACATCAATTTACTTTCCTTTATATTGCATTCTTTCTTTTATTGTATTGCTTTCTATGTTTCCCCTCAGCATTCCTTCTTTTCTTTCACATAGTTAATTGAATTCCTCTTTAATCGCATTTTATTTCAGAATTTTTCCATCTTTCCTGCTTCTTACCTTTCCATTCGTGTCATTATTTTCTTTCTTTTTTTACCTTCTTTTCATCTTCTTCCCTAAATTATCTATGTTGTACAATTCTTTTCGCACATTTTAATGGTTTCCTTTCTCCTTTCTTTTTATTTCCAATCTTCATTTGTTTATTCCTTCCTTCATACATTTTCATAACTTTGTTTTCCTTCTACCTCATTTCCCTTCTCGCAGTCCTTTCTTTTTACCTAACTTCACTTTCCTTCCTTTTTTGTTTCCATCATTCATCCTTTCCTTTACAGCTTTGCTTTTCTACCTTACTCCTTTCCTTTTCTTTATTCATTTTTATATGCTTTCTGTCTTTGTGCATAATTCCACTTTCCCACTTTTTCCCCTCAACTTAATTATTCCTTTTCTCACTTTTCCTGTTTTACATAACTTTGCTATCCTTCCTTCTCTTTTTATTTCCTTTCCTTTTTCCTTCCTTTTACATAACTTTGTTTCCTCACTCCTTTTCATTCTCTTCCTTCATTCATTTCCTTTTAATCCTTTTCAACATTTTATTGCTTGCTTCAGTTGCTCCTTCCTTTCTTCCTTCTTATGTTTCCATTCTTCATCCTTCATTATTTCCTCCCTCCTTTCCATTCCGTCATTTCTTCATTCATTTTTTAATTCTTTGTTCACAATTGTGCTTTCACACTTTCTCCCTCCTCTTTATTTCATTCTTTCCTTTTTCGTCCTGTTCTTCATTATCCTTTCTTCCTCCTTTTTATTTCCTTCCCTTTATTTCCCTTTACATGAATTTTGCTTTACTTCCTCGTTTTAATTTTCTTCCTCCATTACTTCCTTCCCATTCTTCATCCTTTATTATCCTTCATCCCTCCATTACATTCCTTGACTTGTTTTTTTATTCATTGTACATAATTCTGCTTTCTCTCTACTTTTTATTTCATTCTTTCCTCATTCATCTACATAACTTCATCCCTTCCTTTCTTCCCCCTTTTAATTTCCTCCCTTTTCTTTATTTCCTTTTACATAACTTTTGCTTTACTTCCTCACTCATTTTAATTTCCTTCCTTTCTTCTTTCTTGGGTTTCCATTCTTCATCCTTCATTATATCCACCCTCCATTCCTTTCCCTTTTATTTCTTCATTCATTTTTGAATTCTTTGTTCATAATTCTGCTTTCACACTTTCTCCCTCCTCTTTATTGCATTCTTTCCTTATTCGTCCTGTTTCACATAACTTTATTATCCTTTCTTCCGCTCTTTATTTCCTTCCCTTTACATAACTTTTGCTTTACATCGTCATTCATTTTAATTTCTTTCCTTCATTTATTTCTTCCTTCCTATGTTTCCATTCTTCATCCTTCATTATTTTCTCCCTCCTTTCCCTTTCATTTCTTCATTCATTTTTTAATTCTGTTAATAATTCTGCTTTCTCTCCTCTTTACTTTATTCTTTCCTTATTCATTTTATTTTACATAACCTCATCATACTTTCTTCCTCATTTTTATTTTCTTCCCTTTTCTTTATTTCCCGTTTACATAACTTTAGCTTTACTTCCTCACTCATTTTAAATTTCCTTCCTTCATTTCTTCCTTTTCATCATTCCTTCAATTTTTATAAATTGCTTCAGTTGCTCCTTCCTTCCAAATTCCATCTGCCAATACCTTTTCTTACCAAATTTTCTGTTCACATACAATGTCCATTTTTTTCTGTTTTACACTTTCTTCTGATTTCTTTCTTATTTCTTCTTATTTTCCCTTTTCTTATTTTCTTACCTCTTTTCTTTCCTTCTACTCCATCCCACATTCATTTTCCATTTTTTTAACCAAATTTCCACTTCCTTCTCAACTCTATTCTCTATTTCACTCCTCCCTCTCTTTCTAAACCCACACACATCACTTTTTACTTCCTCTTCCCTCCTCTTCTTTACCAACAACTCATCTGGACAATGTGGAGAGGCACTCAGCACAAAAAGATCTGCCTTTACTGTGTATGGGTGATTGTGTGTGTGTGTGTGTGTGTGTGAGGCGTTTGGCCAAACAAAGCAGTTCTGTCCAGCATACATGCATGCAAACGTACAAAGCCTCTATTCTTCAGAGGCCCAGTGTGGAGAGGAGACTGTTGCTTTAGAGGCATCCATCAAAGCTGCGGTACCAGCAGCAGGGCTCTGAGAAACTACACTGGGAAACAGCTTTGATTGACAGGCTGATCATAACACTCCCTCCTATTCAGATGAAGAAAGGAGAGGTCAAGGGCAATCCAGTTAGGAAGTGATTGCTGGGAGTTTTTTTTTTTTTAGATGTTCTGGTACTTTCACACAACGAACACCTCTGACTATGTTGTTTACATTCCATGCAAACCGAAGAGCAAATTAATGTCTACATTAAAGAAAAATAGCCAATTTTGGTCACAGTAAAAAATTAAGTTTATTTATAAACTAATTTCGAGAGAATCACATGCTTATGATTGCCCATGGCGGATCCCGCGATAGCTAACACAATTCACCAATCAGGCGATTACTAGTTTCATACCACAGTTATCTCCATTTTAAAGAATCCCCCTTCCATCCCTACTCCTCCCCCTTTTCCCAGATAGGACAGCACAGTGGCTCAGTGGTTAGCAGTGTTGCCTCACAGCAAGAATGTCACTGGTTCAAGTCCTTACCAGGCCAGTCTACATTTCTGTGTGGAGTTTACATGTTCTCCCCATGCTTGCGTAGGTTTCCCCTGGGTTCCTCCCACCATCCAAAGACATGCAACATACATATGTGAATTGACTAATCCAAATTTGCACCTTCTGTTCTCCCAGTCAGCAGCAAATATCTTCATAGCATTTCCTAATTTGTCATTAGCTATAAACAGCAGGGGAGTTCTCTAGATCTACCTGGGCTCAAACTCCCTTCTCGCCATGCAAATGGGAGAGAGCACCGGGCTTGAGGATCTTCAGGGTACAGCACGCCAAACAAACTTTATAAATCAATCATAAGCTAAGTGTGAACTCTTGAAATACACATTTTGACACATCTAACTTCAAAATTGTCAACTTTGAGAACACCAGCAAACAGAGCCTGAAGCTAATGGATTTTTAATTTGTTCATAAATAAAATTCATTCATTCATTTTCTTTTCAGCTAAGTCCCTCTATTGATCTAGGGGTCACCACAGCAGAACGAACTGCCAACTTATCCAGCATATGTTTTACACAGCGGATACCCTTCCAGCTGCAACCCATCACTGGGAAAGTTCATAAATAAAATACAAATGTTAAATATTATTTATAAAATTAAATAAAAGTACAGTCTATCATTTTTCAATATTTCTTTTAAAATCCAATAAGTAAAAAAAATGTTACAGCATAAAATACACACACATTTTAAAAGAATATCTTATCTAATTGTCAACTTTAAGGATAACACCAGCAAATGGACCACAAAGCTGATGGACTTTAATTTGTTAATAAATAAAATAACTGAAAAAAAAAATATTACAGTCTAACACTTTTCAATATTTCTTTTAAAATCCAGTAAGTAAAAAGAAATAATGTTACAGCATAAAATACACACAAATTTTAAAAGCCTATCTTATCTAATTTCAAAATTGTCAACTTTCAGGAGACCACCAGCAAACAGACCCCAAAGCTAATGGACTTTAATTAATGAGCTACAAAAACTCCAGATTTGATATAATGGGGTCTTAGATGAAACATGTTCATTAGTCACAGTAATATGCACTGTGTTATTACTAATGCTTTGCCCGAAGACCTATTTATAGATCGTTATGCATGTCTTCACATATCCATTTGTATTAAAACAACATATTCCACCTCGGAACACCCAACGAGGACTTATAAAATTGGCGATTACATGCCTCAATAGAGATATTAAGCAATGACAGAGAGGTTACATAATTCACATCGGTAGGCGACTCATAAAAGTCTTCCATCTGGAAGTCACTACTCATTCCCAACAACACACATCCCCATGCAATAACACTGGCACATTTGTAAATCTCATATGTATAGCTGTAAACGGCCCGCTAGATTATCTGTCACTTTTAGAGGACAGAACCAGAGAATGAGAGCGAATGAAGGATAGAAAAGAGAGAGGGAAATGGAGGGGGTCTTACAGCAAACCCCAGAGGGTCCTTGCTCAAATAATTCCTCTCAAGTCTCATTTGTTTAGCGGCAGACCCGGTCTGGTATTAATAAATGCTGCCTATTCCCTTTCCCCTTGATGCACATTACTCATCTAAAAAAACACTCCATTGGAGGTCACCATTAAAATGCTATAAACATTGTTTCAAGATTGGACTCCACCTCCTATTTTTACAACATGAAAATGCAATGTATTAACCATGTAAAAGAGTATAACACATGAACGCACACAACGATAAAAATCACTAATCAAGTGCATCAAACAGACATAAAGATGTTTAAAGAATAGAAAGCTTTAGAAACTGATTGGTTAATTAAAAATGAAATTATTACACACAAACAATCTAATATTTTATATGTTATATATGTTATATTTACTTTTTTCCTCTAGGAATCAAACCCACAAACCTAGCAAGTTAGTGACATGCTCTACTTGAGCAACATGTACAAACAGCATAAATTAGAGATGTTATGTGCGGGTAATTTGAAAGGTTAGGTATATAACTTGCATAGTATAACTTCTCACTATGATTTATAATTCATAATATTAATAGATTAAAGATAGATAGATAGATAGATAGATAGATAGATAGATAGATAGATAGA
>CAIGQQ010033467.1:4270777-4289853 GCA_903798035.1 Danio albolineatus
ATATATATAAATAAGAGCAAGGAAACTTTAACAGCATGTCTAATAATATTTTCTCTTCTGGTGTAAGTCTTATTTGTTTTATTTTAGCTAGAATAAAATCAGTTTTTAATGTTTAAAAAACCATTTTAAGGTCAAAATTATTCGCCCCTTTAAACAATATATTTTTTCCAGTAGTCTACAGAACAAACCATCATTATACAATAACTTCCCTAATTACCCTAACCTGCCTAGTTAACCTAATTAACCTAGTTAAGCCTTTAAACGTCACTTTAAGCTGAATAGAAGTGTCTTGAAAAATATCTAGTACAATATTATTTACTGTTATCATGGCTAAGATAAATCAGTTATTAGAAATAAGTAATAAATAACTATGTTTAGAAATGTGTTGAAAAATTCTTTCAACACATTTCTAATAATTAATAATTTCATAATAAATAATAATAAATGAATCATTTTTAGGTTAATAATTCTTACTTCAACTGTGTGTGTTTGTGTGTGTATGTTTCCACACACAGATAGATAACACATGTATACATACATACATACATACATACAGTTGGAGTCAGAATTATTAACCCCCCTGAATTATTAGCCCCCTGTTTATTTTTTTTCCCAATTTCTGTTTAAAGGATATATATATATATATATATATTTAATTATATTCTTTTTTTGTTTGTTTTATACATAAACTGAAAAAAATTATGTCTGCAAGATTGTTGCAAACAATTTATGTGTTGAATTTAAACAAATTAAATTTTAGTAATGTTCATCTAAATTTGTTTGCTTAAATTCAGCCCAAATAAATAGTTTACAAACACTTAAATAAAAAAAAATGTAGTAAATACAAGGAATCATCTTTGAATCATTTTTAGTGTACATACAATTTTCATTTTTTTCTGGATTTACTAGGTATGAGTTTGAGACATGTTAAATGAAAATGTTAACATATTAACAGAAAATGTTAATATTTGTTTAAATATTAAAAAAAGGTCTAATAACTTTTCCTCCCATCTTTTTAAATAAATAAAAAATTGCCATCTAAAGCTTTTTTGGTGACTGATCAAAATGTTTATATTTGTTGTGATGAAAATATGTCATTTTCTAATTAATCTGTAGTTAAGTGTTGGGTAAATATGAATATAAACATGTTTGAATATATATATATATATATATAATTTATTTTTTTATTTTTTGAACATTTTTATATATTAAATATATTACATATATTTTTGGAAAAATGAAATTTAAAAAGCCTCAACATCAAAATTACCAAATATTTATTTAAAATTAGGAAGAAATGCCACCAACAACTTACAGTATCAACAAAAAATTATGTTTCTAAAACAAATAACTTCATTGTAAATCCATACATATACAAAACACACATGTACTGTACATACAGAATGCTGCATTTGCCTTTTTATTTCTTCAGTACGATCAACATGTTGCAGTATATATTGTTTGGACGTGATGCCTGAAAATCAGCTGAATATTTGTGGATTGTGTGAGAATGTGGGTGTGCTAAAGAAATTGTTATTGGTCTGGAGGAGTTGGCCTTGAACACAGCGGATCACCTAGTTGAAATGCCTCGGAGTGTGCAGTGTGTAAAGATTACACTGCATACGTCTATGACCATGCATGCGTGTGTGGAATGTGCAGCTTATAATAAAACTACACATGTTCATGTGCACATAATAGCGTTTCCTAATTAGCATGCGTCAAAGTTATTATTCAAAGCGTCTGCTGGGACATGAGCTTTTATGCATGTGTGCACAGGCGCGCATCTTTCCATCAGCATGCATGTTTGTGCATTGGGTCGTTTTGTACACGTGTGCTTGTGTGGGAGTTTGAATTAGTAAGATGCAAGACGACCTTGTATAAGACTGGATGGGCCTACATTTACTGAATATGATGCGGTAAAGTGCTGTGCGGTAATAATTAGCCTTTCAACAGTGTGGTCCACTCAGCGCATGTAAATAAGTTCCTCCACAGCTCAGCGCGCTATAACTAGACTTGCACATATGCTGGGTATCAGTCAGCCAGATGAGCGTTAAATGAGACTGAAAGCTCTAGCTCTATTACAAACACATTAGGAATGACTTTTAAACGATGATGATGATGATGATATAAAAGCAGAACGGATTTCTTGAGTTCAGAAGTTTCACGTTTTGGACAGTGTCAGCAACAGCATGTATTTCTGAACGACTCACAACACGCGAGGAACAAGTCCAAGTCCAAAACAGCAGCCATGTAAACCCCTGCGAACACAGCTGAAGTATTTGTGAGCTCACTGATGCGGATGCTGTTTATCTCCATAAGCGTTAAAGCATCCTGAGTGCTTATATTTTTCTTCCTCCTACGCATGTGTTCTCTCTCCGCTTAGGAAGTCTACCTTTGTTAGACTGCGTTTTTCCCTGCGACGAAGCCCATGGGTGCAGAGCTCTGTTAGAAATTCTGCTTTAGTAAGAGACTCCAAGGTCCCATCAAGCTTTCAAAAGCCTTGCCTTCATATTCATTAATATGGAAAGAGTATGGAGCTGAAAACTAAAGATGCCATCACTGCGCTGTAATATTCATACACATGCATCACAGGTATGCTGCATGGTTGCACAGTACATGCATGCAAACGCACCCTTGCAAAGTGCATGGCATTTGCTTTGAAAAGCGTAATTGTGAAAGAGTAAAAGAGTAGCGTCAGATCCTAATGAGAAGAATGAGCATGTCAAAATGCATCACGCGGTGGCTGCCAGAGTGTGGCGTTCCCGCTGAAAGTGATTTTATAAAGTAGGCTAGCCTCTTCAGGCTCCATCAAAACAGCAATTCTGTTGCATAAGTCATGCATCAAATCAATAAAGAGATGTTTGAGTGTGTCTGTCTGTGTGCATGCAGAGAGAAAGAGAAAGTGATATGCAGAGATTTCAGCAGTCTGGCAGTCCCACTCGCTGCCAAGTAAATCCATTTCTGAGCAAAAAAGAACAGCTTTGTAGTTTTTTTTTCTGTTTTGGAGGAGCAGTGTTGCTGCAGAGCACTTCTACACTCTACAGAGCTCTACAATCTCACATTTACAAAACAAACGGAGCCTCAAACCAGATGCTAACAAATTATTATGATAAAAATATTCAAGTACTGAATGTTTCTTTTTTGCTAGCGCAGCCCAACGCTACGGGGTATAATTCTGCCAATTAGGTTTAGACTTAAATTCAGCAACAGGTTATTTTGGTTAGAGGAGGTACAAGGCTATAATAACAGAGGTAACAACCTTCAATATAAGAACATTTCATTCAATACATTTCAAGCCTTTGGGGGCAGTTCATCAAAATTTGATTTGAAATTATTCAATTGAATTCATGTTTATGTCTGTAGCGCTTTTACAATGTAGATTGTGTCTATATTAGCAGTTTAACATAGAAGTTTCAGTAAAGTCCATTATGCCATAGTTCACACACCCTCATGTCTTTCCAAACCTGAATGACAGCCACTCTTCTGAAAACAATAACTGGGGATGTCAAGCCTCAAAAGTAAAAAAAAAAAAAGAAGAAGAAGAAGAAGAAGAAAAAAGTAGCATTAAAAAGGTCCATGTAACTTGTGTCTTAAAAATCTTCATTCTTTGAAAAAAAATCTTCGATCTTTTTAATGAATCAGTTCACTGAGTGAATCTGAATGGTTCATTCACAAGACAGACTGGTCCAGCTCTCAAGTTTAACTCTCTGTCTAGCTGCACAGTCATTTCAAATAGTTACTTTTCTATGTCGTACATTATTTACAGTTAGTTTTTTTGTGTTACATTAGGGTGATTAGAGGATGACACAATGCTCATTTTAGATTGAACAATTATTCTGAAAAAAAACAGATGACTGTATTGTTAACATTGTCATACCAAACTATAACTATAGAAACAATAACTAAATAAAGACGGATAGATCTCTTATTATTTACTCACCTCCCCCAATTTGTATTCATATCATCACCTCATCATCTCTAAAACAAAAAAAAGTATATGGTTAGTCCCCTAAAAATAAATAAATGTTAAGAATTCAATTATTTATGTCATGTTTGACTTCATTACAATACAATACATATTGATCTGTAAATGAAGTATTACAATAATGCAGAATCAACATTGAGAATAATTACAGATTAAACTAATAATTAACTAATCAATTACATGAATTTGTACATTTAAAAAATGTCAACAAGACAAACGTCAAGCAAAAAGCAAAAATCCTTAAAGGTCTAGTTCACCTAAAACTGAAAATGCAAAACCTGTTTGGGTGTCTGTATTCTGTTGAACAAAAAAAGAAGATATTTTGAAGAATGCTGGAAACCTTGCATAGAATTAATATTTCCTACAATGGAAGTCAATGGTTACAGGTTTTCAGCTTTCTTCAAAATATCTTCTTTTGTGTCAAGCAGAATAACGCTTTAACTGCCTGTCTTGCAAATGGTTGACCATATTTTGACTGTTTTAAATAAAGACTGTCAAAGTCATTTAAAGAGGGACTGTTTTAAATAATGGTTTACACTACATACTATTGTTGGTTTACAAATAAAAAATTTAAACAAACATAATCATGTTGCATTACTACACCTGATCTTGTTTTTATTGTAAATATGCATGTTAAATGAGAATCTGAAATATTTTATGGCATATATTAAAAAATTGTTTATACTGTACTTACACTTCTTATTTTCATATTTTTTATAGTATATGTATTAATTCCAGTACTTTTACCATAAACCGAAATATCAACCATTTGGTAGAGGTTGATATTTTAGAAATTATGGGATGATTTGAAAAAAAGTGCAGAGTGTGTTAACTAGCAACATTAGGAGTTAGAAAATACAATCCAATTTTTTTTTCTTGGTGGGGCAGTCAAAGGAATAAGAAAAAAAGATTTGCTCAACTTTTCAGCATTGAAAAAAAAAAAACAGCCCTCGTACACAAAGTGAATATCATTATTTTGACCACTTAAATCAAATATAAGTATTAAAGTATTTATCATGTTTGATTTTACAGATTTAAAAAAAAAAATGTATCAATATTAAATTGCAGTGAAGTATTACAGAAAATCATTGCAATAAAGCAGAATCAAACACTGAGGATAACTGCAAACTAAGCTAATAATTAACTAATGAAATATATACGTAAATAAATACATTTTAAAAATTAAATGTAAAACACCAGTCAAATGTCTACAAGACAAATGTCACAAATCAACAATCCACCTAAAAAGTTCACCTAAAACTGAAATTCACTTGTTCCAAACCTGTTTGGGTTTCTGTATTAATGTTATACACAAAAGAATATCATTTGAGAAATGCTGGAAACCTCCAATAGAAGGTTTTGTTGTCTGTTGTTTTGTTTTTTCCTACTATGGAAGTCAATAGTTACAGGTTTTCAGCTTTCTTCAAAATATCTTCTTTTGTGTTAAGCAGAATAAAGAAACTCAAAGGTTTGAAACGACTTGAGGGTGAGTAAAATGCCATTTTGGGTGAACTATCCCTTTAAGAGATCTAAAAGCAGGCTTCATTTATTTATTTTTTTTAAATTTTTTGATTCACCAAGTAGGTTCAGGTTCGGGGCACCAATGAACAGGAGATTTGGTGTCTGCCTTAAAATTCCCTTTCAGCATGTGCTGAGTGACTGAAGCAGACTACATCTGAAACGACTGAGATGTTAAACATAGCGTAACGCACATCTCTCCTAGACTGGAATGAAGACTTTCTAATGATAGTAATTACTGACAGCGACGGAGGCTTGGCAGGAGGGATCACAGTTTGACTGGAAAAGTTTGGGCACGTAGCCCGAAACGAAACTAACTGCTTTGTGTTTTCAGGAGTACACTGCTGATTGTGTCAGTAGATTGATCTATTTTGTGAGTGTGTGTGTGTGACTAAATAAATGATGTGTTTTATCAGCTTTAGTCTATGGCTCCTGACAGCGCTTCTCTAAGTCGCCACTGCAGGGCCACTTTCCCCGCTGAGTCACAGCATCCTGACATACACTTTATCTCTCTGTGCTCTCTCCGGCTTCTCCGAATATCTTAATCCATAGAATGCGATTAATGGCAAACTCACACAACCCCATTTCATATCTCAGGAAATTGCAACTTGCTTTGGAGTTGAGCAAAAGTCTCAATAAAACACATTGTGTAGGTCACTTTGTCTTCCAGAACTCGTCCCCGAGCTTGAATCTTTGGATTTTGCTGCGTTTGTAGTTTTTCCAGCATTACCACAGTGTCGTGTTTATGGATCAGTGGCCTTACAGCTGTTGGAGGAGCACTTTTAATATTTAATTGTGCCTCTCCGCTATGGCTGCTCAAAGGGCTTTCTTTAATCTGCAACACATTTATTATCGTCAAACACTCCTCTGAATCATGCAAAAAAAAGATGCAGCAATATACTATAGTAGCCTACACTTAATATTGTGTTTCATCAAATTAATTAACACATTAAATGAAAATAGATTATCATTTATTTAGATGGTATCATTTTAATGTAAAATAGTATTTTTGTTATTGAAAAAAAAGCATTTAAACAGTAATTAAGAGGGAGACATTGAAATTTGTCCATGCGCCTTTTGTAATTAATTAAAATCCTGTGATAATACCTTATAAAAAGGTTCTCAATTGCTGTGCCATGAAAATGTGATACCTATACAGAGCATTATTATGCTTTATATGTATTCTTGTGTGCTAAAAGGAAAACTAAACTCACATAAAAGTTGCATACAAACATAAAAAACACACATTTTGAAGACTACATGAGGCACTCTGTATCAACCAATCTATCCATACTCAGGCCCGTACTGACAAAGGTCCAGAATTTAACCTTTAAATACTCATTTGTCCTATTTTGACTACTATGCCATCATGAATGTTGAAAATAACCCATCGAAAAAGTCATTAAGATCAAACAGAATCCTCTGTTGGCTGTCACTTCGGTGTGACTTCAGCTAATCAGTTTTGGCCAATGCAAACAATACATTTTTATGAGTCCAACAACACGCTGTGCAAGAAAACATACAATTTGACATACTGTAAGTGAAATCGTTTTTCGCTGCTGTATTGTTATTGAATGGAGGAAAGATTTTACAGTTATTATTCTTTTCAAAATCTGGGAACTTATTCTTGAAACAAAAAATGACAGATTAAAAAGGTTTGAAGCACCAAAAGCAGTCCATATCAAAATGAATTTGAATACCAAATTTGGCTATTGCTATTGTTATCCATGAATTTTCAAAAGTGCTTTTCAAAATAGAGGCTAGAAAAATCGAAAAGATCCACATTATTATTTTTTTATATATATATTTTTTATTATATTTACATTTTTTTTATTATTCAAATGGCCAAATTCCGACTGAGGAAAGTTGAATGTGCTTGACAGTTTGTTATTTGCCTAATTCGTGACAATAGGCTTCAGTCTTTAATTTAAAACTTTAACAGATTCCTTTTTTTTTAATATAATAATAATATATGATGTAATGAATATGTATTTGAAAAGTAAAGCACTTGATTCAAATTTCTTTATTCTAAATCTTTAGGAAATATCTTTGATACATTAAAAAGTGGTGACCATCCAACAAGCTAATCCACAACAAGCTAAAAATAGTGCTTAAAATGTCACTAAAATGAGATTAAATATCAATTAAATAGAAAATGAGGTACAAAAAATAAAAAATAAATAAAATAAGGTTTAAAAATGTTAGCTTTAAACGTTTAAATTGTGGCTAGCTGTCATAAAAACTATGTGCAAACATGTTACCTTGGCAGATATACTGTAATGAAAATATACTGGCTGATATAACAAAATATAATGAATCCGATATAGGATTATTGGCACATTAATGGCTTTGCTGAGGTATCGAACTATGACGTTACAGTAGGCTACGTGACATATTGTTCAAAAGCTTTTTGTTCGTATTGTTCACGTTGTTAACGTCGTAGCTTATATACAATGTCCTCACCTAATGAGCACAAGGCTATATGCATTTCGACATACCTTCTGATGTTTACTCGGGTTTGTTTTGAGCCATAGCCTAAACAGCAAAGTGAAAAGACATGTCCGGGTGCACTCCTCTAGGCTGCCCGTGTATCTGCAGTACTTGTGCGTCACATTAAAAAGCGCCAAAACGTCTTATTTGTTTATTTCGTTATAAAGAAGGCTGCGCCATCTGAGAAAGAAGACCTAAACCAAACAAGAAAACGACTCACAAAGCTGACTGTGATTACTTGACTAATTAATAACGTAGACTTGTTTCATTCATACCTGTATTAAAAAAAAACAAAAAAAAACAGCAGGGGCGTCCAATCCTGAGTTCTGCTTCTGGAAGGCCATTGCCCTGAATAGCTTAGCTCCTACTTAATTAAACACACCTGAACCATCTAATTTAATGCCACGAGTAATAATAAAGCTACTTTTGCCTCAAAACAAATCGTTACTATATCTTATATCCACTCTTAAAGGATATCTTTATTAAATGATATATTGATATGGAGGAGAAAATAAGTGTGGACACTGAAAAATATTAAATTACCACTGAAATGTCACATTAGAAATAAAATTAAAGATATATCCTATATAAGCTTTTCCACAGATTGTATCCTGCAAAACAATTTATTTATTTTTTTAAGTGGAATTGATATCCTTTTTGCAATAAATATGAGGAGGCTGAGGAGCATTTTTATGGCATTGTGCATAATCACACATAGTGTGGGGCTCAAAAAGTTATCAATAATAATAATAATAGTTTAAAACCTTTCTCACTTATTTGGCAAATCGCATTCATTGGCATTACTGACTATCCCCTTTGTTCATGCTAGTGAGACAGATGTTGAAAACACCACCAGCAGAGTTGGGTTGTTGTTTTTTGTCCTGCTTTTT
Source organism: Danio albolineatus (assembly GCA_903798035.1). NCBI lineage: Eukaryota > Metazoa > Chordata > Actinopteri > Cypriniformes > Danionidae > Danio > Danio albolineatus. Next base: position 4,279,661 of record CAIGQQ010033467.1, read on the forward strand.
TTTGTAATAAACAAAAATGTGTAATTTGATGACACATAGAACATGCAGACAGACACTTTGAATTGTCCTTTTTTTATATTCACAGATTTTAGCAGGACCTCCACAAGCACATTTGCATGCCCTGTTGGATATATGTGATTTTGCTAAAGTTTTCAGCATTGCAAAAACTATACAGCCCTGGTACACTAAAAGTGAAACTCATTATTCTGACCACTTTGCAAATGTAGCACACCTTTACTCAACAAGCAGCTCTGTTTTAAGTATCATTCATGTCTGTAGCACATGACATGCATGAAAATTTACATATGGTAATTTGCTGAAGTAATTGAACAAACAACTCCAGTTTCTTTACAGTTTTTCTTAGTTGTTTACACACAATTACTTGCACTTCAGACACAATGACTACAACATGTAACTGATGGACCAACCCCCTGAACCAATTCTGCTAAACTACATGCACAATTCCTGCTTTACACTCAAACTGCGTACTACACACAATTCTCTGCATTTGGCACAACCTTCATGAACAAAATCTCGTTTTCGCATGGATTACACTCATTAAAAATTGTTATGTCACACAGCAAAAATTCCAGTGTTAAAAATACAGTGTGATTTTTTTGGTGTTGTTCAGTGTTAAAACTAGAGTACATTTTAATCCATGAGTGTGAAAGAGTGTATATTTAAGTATTTTAGTTTTTTTTTTCAGTGTTAAACTTTTAGCCCAATATGCAGAGTATTTCCTACTAGTGATTTTTTACTTAAACTGGTTCTTTCGGACAAACAGTGATCAAACAAGTATGTTTTACTTAAACGTGACACATGTCTTGTTGCATTTTAAAATACAAAGAGTTGAGTGCAATGAAATTATTTCTGAAAAGATTAACGAACATTTAATAAATTAAAACTATTTTCAACACATTTGATCCCTGTTATCTGTCACACACACCAATTGATAATATAGGGAAAAAGGTTGTATATTAACACTTTGAAGGGTAACACACTCCAGTTTGATGTAAGAATAAACTCTTACAGTGTTAAAATGAACTTTGAGTAATGTACAAATCTCACACTTTAGAAAGTGTTATTTTAACTCCAAAATGGAGGGAGTCATATGTACACCCAAGGAGTGTTAAGTTAAACTCAAGTTGAGTTAAATGTACACTGATTTTTTTGCTGTGCAGTTGTCCTACTTTGCATACTAACTCATCACATGTAACACCTGTCACTCATGTAACTGTATTCAGTAAATACTTCTGTTGATGGGATATATTGAGACCACCTTATGTGCAACTTGTGTACACTGTTTTTGTTGAAAAAAAAATACAGTAAAATATATTTGGTACCGTGTATTTGTGTGTTTTGTATAAAAACAGTATTCTGAAATATTTTACAATGCACTAACGTAGTACTGTCTGTAGTTAAAGTAATACTGAACAAAAAAAAGACTTACAGTAAGCCATTATGATGAATGGAGAAGAAGTGGCCATAGTGTTTTACAATAAGCACATCAGTGATCAACTGGTTCTTATTAATGTCTATTCATATGATAGTTTGTGTGTGTCATTTGAAAACAAAATACCATTTTAAGAAGAAATTGCATTGTTTTGAGTGTAAAGTTTCATTTTGCTGGAAAATTGAAGGGTTTTGCCTAATGTGTGTGTGTTTTGTGATTTGTGTGTTCTGACAATTGTGACAAAACTATAACACCAGCGTTTAGCCTTGATGTACAAAAGTGAAATAATTTACAATTTCTAGAGATTTTCCTGCAGACCATTTTATAGACCATCTTTCATCTTAAGTTGGAACCTGCAGTATTTTAATAAGTAGCCCAGAACCATTAAGCCACAAACAATGTAAACACAACAGAGATTGTGTTAAAGCATGGGAAACAAATGAAGAGCTCTCTGGCTCTGAATAGCTTCTTGCTTTAGCAGGGGTTGTTGGTCCATCGGGCATGTGTGTGTGTTGTGATGCCAGTTTTCAAGCTTAGTGCCACCCCCCCTCTATGAAGAACTCAAGTGGATCTTTTTAGTCCTTCTTAAAGATACGCTTCAATAGTGGGAAAGCTTTCCTACAGAAACTCTCATAACATACACACTGCGATACAGAGCACAAACACGTACTTGAGAAATGAATAAACTCTGTTTGAACCTAACCTTAATTATTAAACCACTGTGTGTAACTCACACGTTTACCATTCCATCTGTCAAGTTTTGCTTGGAGAGTGATAAAACAGGCTTTAAAAAATATATCAGTGATGTAGACATCAGAATACCACATACTTTAACTACCCAGAAGACCTAGAAATCATCATACCATAGCAACTACCATAGTGACATGGTAAAAAACATCAGAGTGAATCAGAATATGCTTTAGTGATTGAATGTTCATGTATTAATAGCTTTTATATTGACAGTTTTTCTTGCCAGTTGGGTCCTTAAAAGCTGCAGGCTTTAGGTTGTCTCTTTGTCGCCACCTCTGTTTAAAACGTGGAATTGCAATTAATTGAAGAGCACTCTTTACTTGGGTTAAGCATCGGCACGGCTCCTCAGTGTGGATTAATCTAATGTTTTGCTGGGCATGTGTGGCTGTCAGTTACTCCAGCTGTGGATGCTGTTCTTTGGTGTCAGAAAATCTTGACAGTTTGACCCAATTAAAAAATTTCCCTGGAAAATGGCATCTGAATAAGAAACATGTCTACCACTTTTGTTTTGCCAAATTATGGTAAAATGTGTTACAATAAATTGTGCTATACATTACTAACAATTGCCAATTAGCTTATATCACATCAAACCCTTCAAATGATTATTGTTTAAAAAACGATATGAAGTATTGACACAAAGATGAACTACTGTATGACACAGCCATGTTTCAATTCTAAAATATTATTACAGGTTTACCATTGCTAATCGGGCTAAGGAAAAGTCATTTCAGTTCATTCACTTTGAGTCATTTTTACCCAATAAAGTTACAGACAGCAGTTGTAATATAATTTACCTATTTATGCATGTTTTGTGTAGCACCCTGGGAAGGCATGAACTAATAAAGCGTGTTTGTCAATGCAACGTCCCTTTAAATCAAGGCAATTCATAACTACACCAAAGAAATGTAGGAATTTACACTGCTGCAATAACAGATAACATCGTAGGACTACATAGGAACATGGTAAAATGTCTCATAACTTGGCGTTACAGTGGCACAGTGAGTAGCACGATCACCTCACAGCAAGAAGGTTGCTAGTTTGAGCCTCACCTGGGTCAGTTGGCATTTCTGTGTGGGGTTTGCATGTACTCCCTGTGTTTGTGTGGGTTTCCTCCGGGTGCTCCAGTTTCCCCCACAAGTCCAAAGACGTGGTATAGGGGAATTTGGTAGGCTTAATTGTCAGTTGTGTATCTGTGTGTGTATGGATGTTTTCCAGTGATGGGTTGCAGCTGGAAGGGCATCTGCTGCGCAAGACATATGCTGGTTAAGTTCATTCCTACAAAGCATAATAAACAGAACCCCCAAAGGACATTGTATTTATATTCACAAAAACCATTCTAGGTTCTACAATTCTAGACAAAAGTATATATATATATATATATTTTTTTTTTTTTTTTTTTTTTTGCATAGAGTGGTAGAACCTAGAACGGTGTTTGTGAATGCTTGATCGCACCCAACTGTTTATGTGGGTCAGTATTCAGTCGACGGTCTGAAACCAGTTAAAGTACCAAAAACACTGTAAGTGTTCACGAGACACTTTTCTTTTCAAACAGGTTGTTGTGTCTACATATAGACAAAGTTTGCATTGTTTGTATTTAATTAGGGATGTACAAATATAATTTTTTTAAAACTTGGCATGATACTTTTTTTTTTGTACACACTGATACAGATACCAACTGATACGATACGAAACCATACCTTTTTGGGGGGTGTGGCAGTTTTCCTAATGACTCAGTGAGAACAATTAGTTTAGGACAGCTTCTTTGTAATTTTGAAAACCTGTAATTGTAACTGTTTCTCTGCTTTTCACAAGTATGTCAAAGTACAATTTTTTTTTTATTTAATAAAACTTTTTTTTACTCATATTAAAATTACTGATTTTATATCTCCCCTTAAAAATTCTGTCAGTGACGTCACTGGGTAGCAGTCAGTGTGTTTTCAAGAGAACATGACCTCAGTATCGAGCCCAATACCAGTACTAGTTCTGATGCATTACTAAATTTAATAGAAATACAAGTTAAATGTGCAGTTTTTGATGGTCATCCATCTATTAGTGCAGGAATTCAAACTTGTCATTGGTTCTAGTATTAAAAATTAGTTGTCTTAAAGAATCACACATCTGAAGAAATAGCCAATTAAAGGTTAAAACACTAAAACTTAAATAGGTTTGATTAGTAAATTATTCATTCATTAATTTTCCTTTAGCTTAGTTTCTATTTCAGAGGTCGCCACAGTGGAATGAACCAACAACTATTCCAGCATATGTTTTATACAGAGGATGCCCTTCCAGCTGCAAACCATTATTGGGAAACACCCATACACACTTATTCACACACACTCTCATACACTACGGAGAATTTAAATTCATTTCACCTATCCTGCATGTCTTTGGACTGTGGAGGAAACCAGAGCACCCGGGGGAAACCCAAGCCAACATGGGGAGAACTCCACACAAAAATGCCAACTGTCCAGCCTGGACTCGAACCAGCGACCTTCTTGCTGTAAGACGACAGTGCTAACTACTGAGCCACCGTGCCACCCATGGTAAATTATATTAATTTAATTTAATATATGATTGTGGTTTTACTGATGCATGCGTATATGTATTAAGCAAGCTAACCTTATTGATAGTCACTGTATAATTCACACTGAAAGCCACTCAGAAAACTCCAACATTAAAGGCAGCAAGGTCAAAGGTGAGCCTAAAGAGTCTGCCATGACAATGACCATTCAATATCAACCCAGAACCTCTTCAAAAAACGCAGACCTAACAGACAGATTGTATTTGACCTCAGCTAGATCAACACGCCGTGACTTTAAAGAGATTTAGATGAAAACAGAGGTTCTTAATGAGCTGTATCTGGTATCAGACACACCAGCGAGTGATACGTCCTCCATGCGTAATTTGTCTTCCACTCCATTTCTCAAACCATGCGCTAGCTTAATGTAGTGCGCTGTGGTAATGTCCTCCCTTGATCTGCTTTTGCTGATTGGCAGATGAATCGATTGGCATGCTGGTTAAGACTCTCCGGCGCCTCTTTTGGTGCGTTTCATCATCAGAGGAGTTGCTCACAAAAGAGCACGAGTCATCAAAGGCTCTACTTCACATTTACAACTTTGCAAATGCAAGTTCTGACGGATGATTGGACCATGTCAAATGTCTCGGCCAATCACAAGCTCTCATTTTGCTGCAGTAAAATGGTTTTGCGTGTACTACATGCTTAAGCGGATGTCTGAAATATCTGATTCGATGAGAAAGCTTTGTTTTGTTGGTTCAGCTTTGAATTCTGGTGATAGTGACGTTCTCTGTCTGTGCTTCAGATTTGTACCTGAGTCTTATTCTTGTGTTGCAGTGAATGATTAAGGAATGTACACTGAAAAATAGGACCCAGCTATACAGAGAAAATAAATATAGACAGTAGGTTTGTATGTCAGAAATGCATACTACATTCATTCATTTTCCTTCGGCTTCGCCTTCCCTTATTTATCAGAAGTTGCCACAGCAGAATGAACTGCCAACTATTACGGCATATGTTTTACGCAGCAGGTGCCCTTCCAGCTGCAATCCAGTACTGGGAAACAACCATACACTCACATTCACACACACACAGATATACTCCGGCCAATTTTGTTTATTGCAGAGATGATAGTTGGCCCAGGTCAAAGTTGGCCCATGGTAACCTTTGATTTGACCCGCCATCCCATCTGAGAAGAGAGAGAGAGAGAATGATGCGGATGGTTTCAAGATTATCAATTCAAATTTAATGTAGCCCTTGGTTGGTTTGTTTGTTTGATTGTTAAAAGCTACCTGAAATTAAATGTTTTAAATAAATGGTGTAAATGAATCAGAGTTCGTTTAAATTTTCACACTGTCACCTGACAATACAGAGACTTTGGTGAGCAAATCAAGTCAAAGGCAGATTCTGCTTGTCTATTCAGCATTGAACTCCACTGTGTTTTAAATGGTGTTGTTTGTTTTTATTGCAGTAAGTTATACTACATTAGTTGTTGGTGAGTTTGTTGAATGGCACTGGCTTTATTATTTGAGATGTGATCACCAGGGGGCGTCGGTAAGAACGCACAAGTCGTAGTTAGCTGATTTGTTACAGCATTTATTTTGCACAGTCATAAAGGCACATGCGTGTGTATGTGGTCTTTTCTAGAAACAAAAGAAAAATATATCACAATACATTAAACTGCAATTTGTATAATATACAGAACAACATAACATATAATATAAATGTATATAACATCAGTTATGGCATATAATCAGAGCCTATCAGGGCATCAGGTCTAAATATGCATCATTAAACATATACAAGTGATACAGATCCAAAATGTCCAAATACTGTGTAAACCTGGCATTTACATTGCTTAACACTTCACTGATTTACACATCAACACAATCCAATCGAACATAAACTGGCGGAGATAACACGTGCGTCGTTAATAATGGCGTTTACTCGGATCGCGCACCGGCCGTCATGCGGTCCGATTGTCATTCAAAGTTTGAGCTACAACACTAAACTCGTAAACTAAGTATTAGAACCACACAGACATAAGACATAGACACTTACTTCTCGTGACGCACACACAATAAGCCACTGTATAGAACTGTTAGCCAGACTGCATAGAACTGCAATGTCCGACTACAGGAACGGAAATGATATGCGTCTTCTGGGCGGGCCTGACCCAACTGTCAATCAAACCAGCGTCCAATCAGAACGCCAAATATACCTGGCCTTTTCAACATTAGTTAACACGATTTAAAATCCTGTTTTCATTTTATTTATAAATATTATTAAATAAATTAGGAAATTACCCATTGCAACTTTAATGTCAAATAGTTTGGCATATTTACCTTCGGCCCACGGCTCTCTTAGATATTTGATTTTTGGCCCTTCATGCGAAAAAGTTTGGACACTCCTGGTCAGGGGCGCCTGCAGGATTTTATTCCAAGGTACGCACAAATCCAGCACCGCCCCGCCCCCTTTCCCCCAATCATCTCGAAACACTGATGCCTACTGTCAAAGGCTACATTATTTAAGGGCATTCGTTATGACATAATTCGTTTCCTTTTTTAATATTAATATTTCTAATAATATTCATATTTCGCTCAAGATGTTATCTTTAAAATTATTCATTCATTCATTCATTTTCTTTTCGGCTTAGTCCCTTTATTAATCCGGGGTCGCCAAAGCGGAATGAACCGCCAACTTATCCGGCATTTGTTTTACGCAGCGGATGCCCTTCCAGCCACAACCCATCTCTGGGAAACACATCCATACATTCTCATTCACACACATACATTATGGACAATTTAGCTTACCCAATTCACCTGTACCGCATGTCTTTGGACAGTGGGGGAAACCGGAGCACCCGGAGGAAACCCACGCAACCACGGGGAGAACATGCAAACTCCACACAGAAATGCCAACTGCCCCAACCGGGGATCGAACCAGCGACCTTCTTGCTGTGAGGCGAACATGCTACTCACGCGCCACCGTGGCGCCCCATCTTTAAAATTATGACACATTAAATTATAAATTTGCATATTACAGAAGATTGTGATACAACCATTAGTGAAGCATTAAACCCTTACTTTCCACTGACCGAATATCATCCACCTGCACAATTAAGTAGTGGACGGACTCAATGAAACATGTAATTCGTTTATTTTCTTGGAAAAAAAATAAAATAAAACCAATTTCGAATAGTTTGTCTCATGGTTTAAATATTTTTGTTGGTCAGTTATTTACTAGGCCTAGGTAAAATAGAAGAACGAATAACATTTTAGGTGAAGTTCTTCAAAACAAGTCAGCTGCTTCAACAATGCCAAAACACGAACTGGACTGTCAAATAAAATACTAATCTAGCCTAAATTAAATTAAATTAAAGTGAAATATTCACAGTTTCAGAGAAGCCTATATTAAACAGTTTTTCCTGTTGCGCCGGTCAATTACGATTCAATTCATTTGATCAAATAATTTAAATGAGCAAGACAGGCATTTACACTTGTTCACAACAGCGCTGAACATGTTCCCACATTACCTTGGAAGAACAAACTCGGTTGGAAGGCTGAGAGAACTCCAAAATTCGTTGTGAGAATGGAGATGTCTGCATCTTTATGTCAGTCGGTCAGATACATTTCTGTGCAAGGAGGATGCGCTCGGGCTAGGCCTGGAGTTTCCTCGGCTCAGGTGCTGATAAGACTGCGGTCTTCACTCCGTGTGGGGGATCAGTATTTGTCTCATTAGTTTTAGGCCTATTGGCAAATGTCTCAAATAAGTTTATGTTTCAAAGAGCGTTTACTCACTTTGAACCTTGTTTTAAACAATAGCTATCTGAATTATAATTTTTATTTTGCGGAAAAACTGCCGCAAAAATAAAGCCTAAAGGAAAGATTTCTGTACATACACGCTTTAAAACACACAAACACACACCTTTATTTGTTGTTATGCTTTCTTGTTTTGTCAATATATCGTAATATATACTGGTTAATAATCAATTTAAATTATGTAATAAATAAATGAATAAATAAGCGGCATCAATTCCCGCCCTCTCATGGTAGGTACGCACAGTGCGTACAGCCGTACAGCTGCAGGCGCCACTGCTCCTGGTTTACTCAATTCACTTACTGTATACTGCATGTCTTTGGACTGTGGGGGAAACGGGAGCATCCGGAGGAAACCTACACGAACACGAGGAGAACACGCCAACATAGAAATGGTCCAGCCGGGACTCAAACCAGCGACCTTTTTGCTTTGAGGCGACAGTGCTAACCAGTGAGCCACCGTGCCACCCCTGCATACTACATTTCAGCATAAATTACATATTTTTATAGAAAGGTTCTCACATTTGTGCCTACAAACATTTACAACAATGGGAATATTCACAGTGTCTCAATATCAAAGGTATAATTTAATGTACTGTAATGTAATGTGTGTGAGGGAATTTGGCCAGGACTTCTTTACGAGAAGTGCCATGGGATTTTTAATGACCACAGAGAGTCAGGACCTCGGTCTCATCCGAAAGACGGCACTCACTGACAGTATAGTGTCCCCTTCACTTTTACTGGGGCATTAGGACTCACGCAGACCACCGGTTGAGCGCCCCCTGCTGGCCTCACTAACACCACTTCCAACAGCAACCTAGTTAAGGTATGGGTTTGAGTAAAATGTGAATATTTGTTTTATTCTATAAAGGTCTGATTACATTTTTTTATTTAGAATTAAAATATTGTCATTGGGAATTTTTATTTATCACAAAATGACAATTGGTCAAAATAACCAAGGTTTGTTTTATTTGATGTGATTAAAAATTAGGGTTATTTCATTAAATATTGATTTCTAAACTCTTCTGGAGTGAAAACATTGGTATCATTGTGTCCAAAAATGAATCAGCATCATTTTAGTCATTTTGACTCGTTATTTTATGATATAAATAACAACATTTTGATTTAGATGGAATTTTTTCCCCCCAGTTTCATGCAATGAAAAGTGAAAATATTGGTAGGCCAAATCTTTCAAACTAACTACTCTACCCTAGTCATACAAAACAACAAAAATATATAACAGAGCTGCAAATAAATAACACCTTATTTATACATATTTAATCTGACAGTTCATTTAAAACATCATAAATATAATTTACTAGATTTTGTTTGATAAATTAGTTTGAAATTAACTTCTTAAAAGCAAATGTTTTGCATTTACAAACTTTTTTTACAGCAGTGTTTCCCAGCCCTGTTCCTGAAGGCACACCAGCATACATATTTTAACCTCTTCCTATTCAAACACACCTGAATCAAATCATCAGAACATTTGAAGAGACTCAAAAACCTGAAATGAATGAGTTGGGAGATATCCAGAGTACGTACTGTTGGTGTGCCTCCAGGAACAGGGTTGGGAAACACTGGTTTACAGTATATTTGTTTGATCATTTGGTAACGCTTTCTTTTACGACCCGCAAAGTACCCCGTAAGTACAGTG
>CAIGQQ010033467.1:4306056-4317911 GCA_903798035.1 Danio albolineatus
GTCTGTCTGTCTGTCTGTCTGTCTGTCTGTCTGTCTGTCTGTCTGTCAGTATAATCTATATCTATCTATATGAACGAATAAATAAATAAATACATACAAACATTAAATATATAGAGAGAGACAAAAAACATAACTAAGTAAATAGCTCTGTCTTTGGGGTCACCTACAAAACTTTTCTGCGGCAGTTGAAGTCAGAATTATAAGCTCCCCTTTGATTTTTTTTCTTTTTAAAATATTTTTTCAAATGATGTTCAGAAAATAGCAAGGAAATTTTCACAGTATGTCTGATAAAATGTTTTCTTCTAGAGAAAGTCTTATTTGTTTTATTTCGGCTAGAATAAAAGCAGTTTACAAAAACATTTTAAGGTCAAAATTAGTAGCCCCTTTGAGCTATATATTTTTTCAATAGTTTACAGAACAAACCCTCGTTATTCAGTAACTTGCCTAATTACCCTAACCTGCCTAGCTAACCTAATTAACCTATTTAAGCCGTTAAGTGTCACTTTAAGCTGTATAGAAGTGTCTGCAAAAATATCTAGTAAAATATTATTTACTGTCATCATGGCAAAGATAAAATAAATCAGTAATTAGAAATGAATTTCTAGAGAGAATTTGTTGAGAAAATCTTCTCTCCATTAAACAGAAATAAACAGGGGGGCTAATAATTCAGGGGGTTTAATAATTCTGACTTCAACTGTAAATGAACAATTATACAGATTCTAAACCTTAAAATTAGTAGTTCATAAAATAAATAAATCATAGAACAATACAAGAAATAATTCAGCAACTATATTCATAAAATGATGTGTAAATATAGATAAATAAGCAAACAAATAGATAACAAAACAACTCAGATGGTTTAAACAAGTTTAGATATTACACATCTGAAATTATTGCCTGCAATAAAATTGAAACCAAAAGTTCAAGAGCCGAGCTTAATTAGCCCTCTTTAATGAACTACACATAAACGAACAGAAAACCCCCTCGTTGTAGTGTAATCTCCCCTGAGATCCTCGAGTACGTATTTTCAGCACAGTCACCTAAATAAACCTCTTTTATTAGTGTACAGTTTGGATGAATTCATTATTTTTCACTGAATTATTTGCCGGTTCGTCTTTGTGAATCACAAATTTGTTCTTCACCCTCCAGAAATCTACTTGGCAAAACAACAACACAGCTCTTTTTTTTCCTGACAAACTATGAAAAGCCCAATCCATTATTTAAGGCAAGACACTGCAGGTGAATATGGTAAAAAAAAATAATAAAGAACCAATGTATATACCCTCCTTCCCCAGCTTATTTGTTACATTAAGAATTACTAACATTTCTGTATTACGAATATTCTAAAATGTCATGTTTAAATATGCAAATGAGCCCTTATTTAATTAAATATATGCTAATTTGCATCCATTTCTAGCACAACAATCTGAACAATGGAAGAAGTCTGCTTCCAATTTTTTCCAGACATATAAGAGTCAAAGGTATTTACTGAAGGGATTTTGTGTATCTCTATTTATTCATTCCTTCATTTTTCTTTCAGAGGTCACCACAGCGGAATTAACCGCCAACTATTCCGGCATATATTTTACACAGCGAATGCCCTTCCAGCAGCAACTCAGTACTGGGAAACACTCATATACACTCATTCCCAAACACACTCATGGACTACGGCCAATCACTTTATTCATTTATACTGCATGTCTTTGGACTGGCAGAAACTGAAACACCCAGAGGAAATCCATACGGGCACTGGGAGAACATGCAAACTCCACACAGAAATGCCAGACCAGGCCCAGACCAGATCTTCTTGCTATGAGGCGACATTGCTAACCACTGGGCCACCGTGCCACCTGTATCTCTTTTTATCACTCCATAAATCCTCACATAATGTTTGAAACATTGGGTGCACATGGTCCTCCAGAATGGTTTGCTCGTCCTTTGCAGTGAAGCGCCCATCTAGCACAAGTATTAGGCCTAGGGAATGCCAATATATTGCAGACCAAACCCTCAATGATCCACCTCCATGCTTCACTCAGAGCATGCAACAGTAAAGGTGGTAAGCTTCTTTGAGGCTTCTCCACACTGAAACTCTCCCGGATGTGCAGAGTACAGTGAAGGTGGACTCATCATGTTTCACAATGTCCAAAGCCTAAGATTTTCACTGCTGGCACCATTAAAACCAATGTTGAGCAACCAATGTCAGAGTTCACAGAGTTTAAATGCAGCGATATGCAACATTTGTCACATGAGCTTGCATTTCTGGTCTGCTGCATTCACATCTATATGAATGAAAGTCTATGGAGCGAAAAGCGCATTGTGACTGTGGCTTTAGTTGTGGAATCTGCCCTCAATGTAGCTTGGCCACCAGGCAGGTCAAATTTACCCATGAAACCTCCAACACTAAATTAGATGTTTCAGTTTTGCAGCATTGCCCAACTCATATATGTAATCAGGGAAATGATGTATAGTATACACATATCTCTCTGTAAACACCTTCAGAATATAGATATGATTAAAACTTTATTTGAAGTGTGGTGTAAGTGATGCTGAAGTGCATATTTAAAGAAAAAAAAATGTATTGATCAAGTGTGACTAATTTAACATTTAAAGTCTGTGTGAACTGGAAGTTGCTGAGACATTTATTCCAGTAGAACTTCTAACTGAAACGAAATATTGCGTAGGGGGCGAAGTTTTTTTTGCAATACTTTTCCTTAAAAGAAACTAACAATAAAATTAGGGTTGGGTATCGAAACATGTAACTGGTATGGACCGGACCGAATCAGCATATAAATTTTGGTGACTAATTTTGGTGTCTAACTTTGAGGACACCATCTGCGATTGTTCTTGTTGCTTAGGAAACACACGCAAGTAGACAAAACGTGCAGTACAGCGCATCTGGTAAGCGACTCACTTTAGAGTCATCAACACGCATGCTCGCGTTCATCAAATCTGCTAAAACGAAGCGTTCTAAAGCATGGCTATATTTTACAAGCAAGTATTCTGATACAGCAACGTGAAGCAGACGCTTTACACGTCAAACTTTATGAAACATTTGCGGGCTCATAGAATCAACTTAAAGGCAGAGCAATGCACCAGCTTATGACATCATCTGGCACTCTCACTGAGTACGTTGACATGGACACCAATACTCCAATTATAATATGATTAAGACAATACTCTGATTAAGAGTCTATCATGTAAACAGCATTTTTTTTTGATTACCTTAAAGAACTACAGCCACCCGCGTCACAAAATGCAGAGGTTTTTTTCTTTCCATTCGACGTGCAGCATCAAATTTCATTAAAAACAACACTCTTCCACCAGTCCTTACTCATTTAATACCTCAATACAGAACAATATGTTTCTGAATGTAAGTGAAAGTGCCGAATTGCAGTTGAAGTCGAAAGATTAAAAATGAAACTCCCGAAATTACATGAAACTCTGGAGGAAACGTGGATATAACCTGAATGTTCTATAACATGTAAAACGGGATCATGAAAGGAACCATCAAAACGCAACGCAACTCATGTAAACACCTCAATCATATTACTGTCTTATTCACATTTAGGCAAATCGTTAGATTACTGATGTCCATGTAAAAAAAGTCCCAAGCCCCATCCCTAGAAAAAAGGTGTTCCCTGATTTTGATGACAGCCTTTCCACAGGTTATAGTAAGCTAATGTAATGTTAATTGCATAATGCAAATCTTGCATTGATGCTAACAAACAAATGATCAAAAGAAATATATGAATGTAATTCAGTTTAAATATATAAAATATGAATTGATGTATGCTTTAAGGCAATTATATTGTTCAATTAAAATCATTAAAGAATTTTTTGTCAAATAAAAGATTTTTCTAGAGTCACCCACCATAATTTTGTGGCTCAAAATTATCGGTTCAGGCACTGTTTTGGCACCGGTATTGTTTTAAAATCGATTTAGCACCAATATCGAAATAACCACAAATGATACCCAACCCTAAATAAGAGGGACTTAGTTAAGAATATTGCGTAAAAACATGCAGAAGCAAATAATCAGACTTTAAAGACTACAAAATGGATTAATTGTTCATCTAAAGAATAACAATGTGCGCTAGCAGAATAAACATAGCAAATTAGATTTTATATTGACTTTAAAAGTGCATGTCAGAGATTTTCTTTACGTTGGACTGAAAAAGAATTGTTTATGTAAAGCCAAAAATCTCAAAAATGGCAGATGCATAAAAACCACAACGTTGTTGCCTGCATCATCTCGCCTCAAACACCTGCCTACATATAAAACTGCGCCACCCCCATTTCCATTCTTTGCCCCTGTAAATCCAGTTTTCTCTTTGCATTCCTCTTGTATGTGCGCGGATTAGCACTGCGGCTACGCTATTGTGTGCTGCTCGTTGTTGCTTTCTAGTACCACTGGTGACAGAGCCATGGAAATTTGCATAATTTTGCATAACCCTCTCTCCATTTGAGGCTCAGTTAAAGCTGACTTCCTCTATCAGTTCCAAAGTCCGTAATCTGTCAAACCCTCCTTCCCTCTTCGTCTTTTTCTTGTTCCCCGTCAGTCTTTTCCCCCCATGGCCTCCCCGCAGTTTTATTTAGTGATATTGCTCTGTTTCTGGCAAAGAGCTTGGAGAATTGTGACCTCACAGTGGTCGCTCGTTAGATAACCATTGTTATCCATCGCTCTGCTTTCATCGCCAGCGACTGGCCATTGTTTTTCTGTCACGACACCGGCTGTTGTTTGACAATCCCACCTCTCTCCCTCTGGCAGTCTCTCTCTTGAGAGCCAGTGTACACTTCTGTCCCTCATACCTGCAGATTCTTTTAAGTTGCATCATATCTCTGCTTTCACAGGGATGCAGGTTTACTCTCTATTGAATGGATGGGAACTGTCTTTTTTTGCTCTTCTAAAGAAACAAAATTCAGGTATTTTTGTTGCACTCTGAGATAAAAGTTGAAAAGTTGAATTTTCCACATGAAGAGTCAACAGGGTGGAGAAAAAGTCCCATAATGCCACACATAGCTGTAAAATCCTGAAATATGGAAACTGTTAATTAACTGATAATTCTTTGTTGTGTATGAAGGTCTGATAAATGCACAATTTTTATATGATCACTTGTTTTATTTATCAAATCACAAATGAATATTATAATCAAAATGAAGACAGACATAATGCAAAATTGGCAAAACACTTGCTAAATAACATGTGTATTTGTTAATATTAGCTAATTGTACAAGATGGCCTCAGTGACATTAAATATTTTTATATTTTTTTTTGACATTTTAGATTATTTAAGCAATTTATTTATTTAGAAACATGGTCAAACTTTATAGTAGTTTTGTATAGTACGGTCCCGTTTACATTGCCAGTTAAATGTGACCCAATTCCAATTTCTTGGTCATATGTGACAGATGAGATCTGTTCTATGACTGTGTTAGCACAAAAAAAAACATGCATTCGGATAGTCAGAGATCAGTTTCAGGCCTCCTTCATATGTGGAAAAAAATCTGATATAAATCAGATATGTGTCAATGCAACTGTCATGTAAACAGGCAGATCAGATTTATTGAGGTGTCACGTTTTGTACGTCATTAAACTTGTGACAATGTGGTACTTCTCCGCGGTTTAATGGCGTAGAGGGAGCGTGTGTGGAGACACCGACGCGGTAAACAACAACAACAGAGGAAACACTGAGAAGGAAAGTGGTCAGTGGTCGATGGCAGAAGTTACCGGTCTTGTTGCCCTGTGGGGAGATGAGTCAGCGGAGGACACCATATATAAACCATAGGCACAAGCTGCGATGGCGGCCTTTTCCCTCCTCCTCCGCCTCAAAATTATTTTCAAGTTGGGCGAACTTCACATATTTTACAGAGCGAAAAGCATGACAATTTCTTCCATCATAGCTAGTGTGGCGCAGATGCTAGAACCTGCCTTTACGCATACATGACGTCATAAATTGTATGGCAAGTGTAAACACATGAATTGGATATGGGTCACAATTAACAGAATGTAAACGGACAGGCAGAAAAATCAGATATAGGCAACAAATCAGAATTCACTTACCTTCATTTCAAGAGGTTAAAAACAGCTCGTTCTGCTGCTTGATGTTGCAAAATGACATTTTCTTATTATAGACCATTTCAATGTGGTCATGTCATTGGCCCATGAACATTTCCTGCTTGATATCAAACTATTTCATAGCTACTTCATAACAAGATGCAATTCAATCATAACTTAATGTTAAAACAGAAATCATAACATTATTTATCAATATGTGGCTCTTTTTGGATTCTCGAAGCTACGGAAATTAAAAACGTAAAGCAGGAAATACGTTGGGACCATTGTTTTTCTTTACATCCCTCAAAATGGTCTAAATCAGTGGTCCTTAAACTTTTTTCACCAAGTACCACCTCAGAAAAAAAAAATTGTTTCTCCAAGTACCACCATATTGACCGGTATTGAAATACAGTAGCATAGTAGGCGTAATTAAGCAGCTACAGCCCTGCGCAGTTAAAAAACGTAGCGGATTCTTATTATTATGAATATTTATTATCATTATTATTATTTATTTTCCACTTTAAACATTATAAATTGTTTGAACATAGAAATTAGAAATTAGATCTGCTTACTGCGCATTAAAGTAGGCTTTGTGTGTCAGAAAAGCAAGTGATTAAACTACACCAGTCAACATTGAGATATAAAAATATGGGATACGCCTCCAACTACCATTACAAATACAGGGAGGAAAATAGCTTCAAATAAAAGAATACATAGCAAACATTAGAAAACTGAAAATAAAATAAAAGATTTAGCCTAATAAAATCACTGATCACACATGTGTTATCGTACGCATCAAAGGGTTAAAAGTGTGTTCATTTTTTAACTTTAATTATTCAACGATTCCTCCGCGTACCACTAAAAGTAAGCCTGCGTACCACTACTGGTACACGTACCACAGTTTGAGAACCACTGGTCTATATGATTCTGCTTTGTCTGTGTAGTCATGCAAACACTTGTTTTTTTGAGCGAGTAGTTTGACCGTTTTCTGCCGTTTATTATTCCTAGTCATTTCTCCCATAGGAAACTTTAAAACAATCGCAGAAACATGCGCACTTCTGCATTGAAGAATAAGGTCAATATATAAGCCTTAATGGGATAGTTCACCCAAATATTACCTCATAATTTAGTCTCCCTCATGTGGTTTTAAAGCTATATGTGTTTCTATCTTCTGTTAAACACAAAAGAAGATATTTTGAATACTGCTCGTTGCTGGCACACTTCGACTACCATACTAGAAATAAAATTACTAAGGAAGTCAATGTGTGTCAGCAACCAGCAGTATTCAAAATATCTTTGCTTGAGTTCAATAAAAGAGAAGAAACTCAAAATAGGTTTTGATTTTTGGATGAACAATCCCTTTAATGTGAATGAGTTGCGTGACATTTAGGCCCAATCCCAATTCTATTTTTGTGCCTCTACCCCTTCCCCTTGGCCCTTACAACCGAGGGTTAAGGGGAAGGGCTTCAAAACTTACCCCTAAGAATTAACACCACTTCAACACCTGCACACGTCATCATATGTCATCGCGATCTCTTGCTTCATATGAGATCAGACGATCACGACTGCTGAAGTTATTCCAGTTGTGTTATTTTTTGGTGTTTATCTTCAGGAAATCACTGAAGGCGTATATTATGTTATCATAACTATCTAATATGGCAATAAGATCGGAACTGTACTGTGCATTTACGCAGTGGCCATAATGATCTATGTAAACACACGAAAACAACATTAACATTATAGCAGACACTGTAAAAAGCTCATTCCCAGCCACCAGATATTACTGACAGGGTATTCGAGTGTCATCGTGTGTCAGAATGTTGTGGGACTGCTGTACATGAGTTATGATTGTGGATTATAGAGAGCGAAATTTAGCTGTTTTTTTTTTTTCGGACTTTTTTTAAAAGCATGACGATAAAACACGAACGCGGTTATGAATATATTAAAACATATGTTTGTTTGTCGTAAAAACTCGTAATAATGACAAAAAATACTAATTTGTGAAGCATAAATGTAATGACTTCCCTATATCAACTGTTAAATTTGGTTAAACTGTGTGAAGCGTGAAGCAGCATTCAAGTATCCAGTATTCAGTGTACGTGTGATTTACTATGACCAGATTTCATTTAATGTGCAAGTCTATTAAGCGCAGGACATTCCTAACAGGCTTTCTGCAAATGCACGTTTTGTTGAATCAATAACAAGAAGCATGCAGGAAAATATTAGATCATCAATTTAGATGTCATGTTGACTTTAAGCTCTTCTTACACCTGAATATCAATATAGTGGCAGCACAATAAGTACTATTGAGTATTCATTGCACAAAATAATGATTGCATAATAAAGGAGCTGCAAGCTGTCTTAGCATTGACGTAAAGACTTGAATCATTGTACGCACCAGTGTCAGTGTTATGCAGGAATGGAGACGTTTTCCTGTGCATTCCTGCGCGCTTAGCGTGGGATGTGTGATATGGAGGAGCCAAGCTGCAGCTCACCAAGAGAAACATTTCCACGCTGCTCAGCCCTGCTGAGACTGCATGCGTCCTCTTAATTGGGCTAATGTGGCTTGATCCAATCAAATGACTAAAAAAAGAATATTTTATGTATCATAGACTCTGAGTAATTAATTAATGGGGTGCTAACTTATTGATTGAAACAGGGTTTGTAATGCGTCGCTGTATATGTTTGTGTTTTTCTCTTAGGTTGCCAATCTACTGCGGCTGTTTCAGATCCCTCAGATCAGCTATGCCAGTACTAGTGCCAAACTCAGCGATAAATCTCGCTACGACTACTTTGCACGCACCGTCCCTCCAGACTTCTACCAGGCCAAGGCCATGGCGGAGATCTTGCGGGCCTTCAACTGGACCTACGTTTCCACAGTGGCCTCAGAGGGAGACTATGGAGAAACAGGTATTGAAGCCTTCGAGCAACAAGCGCGTTTGAGAAACATCTGCATCGCTACGTCAGAAAAGGTAGGACGATCGAGCGCAAAGCGTTCCTCATATGAGGCAGTGGTCCGTCAGCTTCTCCAGAAGCCCACAGCTCGCGTCGCTGTCCTTTTTCTACGAAGCGACGATGCAAGAGAACTAATCGCCGCTGCCGCCCGCCTCAACGCATCTTTCCTCTGGGTGGCCAGCGACGGATGGGGGGCGCAAGAGAGCATCGTTAAAGGGAACGAATTCACCGCAGACGGGGCGATCACGCTGGAGCTAGCGGCTCATCCCATACCAGATTTCAACCGTTACTTTCAGACCCTCACGCCCCAAATTAACCACCGTAATCCATGGTTCAAAGACTTCTGGGAGCAAAAGTTTCAGTGTTCATTGGGAGGGACGTCAGCAACCGGGGCAGGAACCCCAAAGCCACCTTGTGACCCAGAACTGGTGATCGACAAGTCCAATTTTGAGCCAGAATCAAAGATCATGTTTGTGGTAAACGCAGTGTATGCCATGGCGCATGCTTTGCATCGCATGCAACGGACTTTGTGTGCCAACACTACCCGTTTGTGCGATGCCATGCGCAGTCTTGATGGCAGGAAACTCTACCGGGACTTTCTGCTGCACGTCAACTTTAGAGGTAACCTGCTCTGTTTTGTTTTGTTTCTCTCCTCGCGGTTACTCTTAGACTAGTACTGAGTTTACGGCATATCTGTGTCACTCTGTGGTTGTGAAGCGACAGGTTTACAGGCTCTGTAATTAGAGACTCTGTGTGTCTTGATTGCGACTGGGAGAATGAGGCATCTTCTGTCAGCGCCGCTGAGAACTCGGCATTGACTGACAGCTGAAGGAGAGAAAGCCAGGTAAAAATAAACTATGTTAAAGTGCTCAGCGTGCTCAGGTTTGCTGCGGCAAGTAGATGGGATTATGCCACACTTATCTGTGACTGTGCACAAACACATTCAAAGGCAAACTCACAGAGGGAGAGAGCAAATGATAGCTAGAAGTTTTGAGGGAGGAAACGATGCATAAAACTCCAAACGGGGATGATAGAAAGAGCAGCATAATTATATTATCCGTAAGCAGCGCATAACGAATGCAATAAGAACAATGTAGAGATGCAAAATAAACCTTGTAAGGGTAATCAAAACCCTCACTTGACACAGAGAGGGCTTATTTGATACTGGAGGGGGTTATTTTGCAATGATGACCAACAGACTGTGCATAATTTAGTTGATTACACGAGTACTCATAAAATAAATAATGCACATTAAATATTGATTTGAGTTGAAGTTTTTAAATGTGAGAAAAAAAGAGGCTGCAGAATTATGTACATAAATGCCATGATACATAGTAAAGGACATTTACGAATAAGCATACTATGTACTTCCAGAGTTGTACTATAGTATCAGGTATACTAAGTTAGTATCAGGTGGTGATACAATATGTTAGCAATATCACACGAGTAGCAGTGCGAAAGGGCTGCATATACAGCCATATCACACTGCTACGAGAGTGAAATTGCTTTTTGATGGCATAATCGTGTATATATAAAGGAAAATCAAACACAGAGTCTAAAAATCCTTTTGTATGTTTCTTCTGCCATTCATTCACATCTGCAGCTTATTTGAATGATTCTCTAGCGTAATGTCTAAAGTGTTGACTAAACAGGTGATTTTGCTGACATTTTAAGATTATACGGCTGAACGGCATGAAATGTCATCAGTCTACAGAGATTTCCCAGTATTTCACAGTTGCAATAAGGAGATCACAATAATTAACCCCAAAAAATCCAAAGCATACCAAACTACCAGATTACTGTGGTATAAATACAGCACTACAAAATACAAAAGAGAGAGATCGACTTCGAATGTCACATACCTATTTTATAATGGTTTGATCAGCTGGAGTTTGAAGGACGGAAAGAAAAGAGTTTTTCTCCCCTAAGGACTTATAATGTCGCCATCTTGTGGCGGTCAACTGTCTATTTCTTTGCTTTGCATGCTGATGGCTGCCGACTGCATCTACAGAATAAAACATATTTTAAAATAATCACTATCCTTATAAATAAACTGCATATTTTCGATCTAAACAAGTATATTCTCACCTAAAAATGCCTCAAAATTACATTATGTTGTCCAACAGCTGCAATATTTGTCAAACTGTAGTGAGTTTATTTCTTTGCTTGTCATGTGAGCGGAATAATACACAAGGGTGAGGTAGCTGTACTAGAGCTGTTATTGCAGAATTTCGCAAATAGGTATCGCTGCAGCCCAGAGACCTCCAAGTGGGAGGGACTTAAACCACAAGTAGGTTGGGTTTAGGTGGTGCAGATATTAATAAAAAACATCAGGTTACTGTGAGGTTGGGTTTAGAGTTGGGGTTTAGGTTTAGACGTTAATCAAACACAACAGGTTACTGTGAGGTTGGGTTTAGGGTTGGGGTACTGTAGGTGTTACTAAAAAAACACAACAGGTTACTTTGAGGTTGGGTTTAAGGTTGGAGTGCTGTAGGTGTTAATAAAACACAACAGGTTACTTTGAGGTTGGGTTTAAGGTTGGGGTACTGTAGGTGTTAATAAAACACAACAGGTTACTGTGAGGTTGGTTAAGGGTTGGGAAAGGTGCAGACATTCATAAAGTACAATATTGGACTCAGTGTCATGTACAAGACATTAAATAAATAAAAACTACAGGTCAGCCCACTTTGAGCTCGAAGTCCCACCGGACCAGGCTCCGACCTCCTTTAATATCCTTATTGACATTCACACAGCTTTCAGCTAATCAGATTCAAGAACCAGACAGAACTGGTGTATGTTAATAATAATAATAATAATAATAATAATAATAATAATAATAATAATA
>CAIGQQ010033467.1:4342090-4363690 GCA_903798035.1 Danio albolineatus
GGATGGATGGATGGATGGATGGATGGATGGATGGATGGATGGATGGAAAGAACCAAACAGAGACTGATGAATGAAAATCAATTTTACTTACTTTATGGATAGATAGATCAAAAGATGAATGAATAATTAGATGTATGGAAAGAACCAAATAGACACTGGTGAATGGATATCGATTTTACTTTCTAAATGGATGGATGGATGAAAAGAACAATGGATTAATGGATGGAATAAAATAACAGCAGATGGATAGATGGATGCATAATTGCACTAAATAGAGATTGATGAATGAAAATAACAAATGGATGAAAAAGAAAAATGGATGGAAACTACTGTAAAATTGAGAGATGTGCAGATACGTGGATTGATGGATGGATGGATGGATGGATGGATGGATGGATGGATGGAAACAACACTTGACACATGTATCAACAGATGGATGGATGAAAAGAAAAATAGTTGAATGAATGGATGAATGAATGTATGGAACAAGAGAACAGTGGATGTTGGATCGAGAGATGTATTGAATAATAATATTGTTAATTTATAGAATAGAACACTTCGGATTGTCACGTAAGCACACTTTGAACATGACATTCAAGTGCCAAATCAACCACTCAATCTCCAACAACCACCTACAGTAATATCATAGCAACCTCTCACAACACTCAAGCAACAGTCCATCAACACATCACAATTACAGCTGTCTTTCACATTGCATCTTCATGGTCATGGTATTATGTGACTCTAATATGATGATAAACCATATTACAAACTTGCTTCATAAGCATGCAAAATTGCAAGCCATAATGGCACGACTCGCAAAAAAGAAAGAAAGAAAACCACAGAAAACAGCACAAATTGAAAAAATGCAGCAAAGCAGTTCATTTGTGCTCTGAATACATGTGACACGCAAGGCCAACTGGATGTCAATGCTGTACTTTCTGCAGTGCTTACACAGGCGGTTTGCAGTGATTACAGCCCTTTGATATGCCAATTTACACAGAGGATTTTAATGTCAGCATTGTCACACAGAGCAGTTGTGTAAGAGCCCAGAGGAAAAGTGCGGCCGTTCTAATAAGCCCATGTGTGCACAGAAAACCGCTTCAGCTCTGATGCATTATTCACAAGCACAAAAACAGATCAGGTAAACAGTTTCATCTTTATTTACATATTATCCATCTAATAACTAACATGACAGACACTGCAAAGAAGAGAAGACACAGCAGAGCAGAGATCACATACAGTCACTCGCTAGCAGAGAAACCAGGGGGAGGAAGGTGATGAGAGGAGAATCAAATCGGGGGGAAAAGCATGTCTGGGAACTTTTTGAGAAGTTTGTGCTGCCTTTTAAGTCAAGTTGGCCATATGCAACCCTGGCTGTGTTCTCAGTCGCATTCTACCTATTATCTGTTATTATCCCTGCAGAATAAAGCGTACATATGTACTGTAGTATGATTTATTTTTATTATGCACAGAATCGTTTGATAAATGATGTGTTAGTGCCTATATGTCAAAATGAGCAACTTTAATGAGTTACTTTTAAAAGTAATGCATTACAATATTGACTTACTTCCCCCAAAAGTAGTAATGTGTTATGTTACTTTTGCGTTACTTTTTTATTGCCTGGCTGAGGCTTGCAATTAACCATGCACTGTATAACATAGATTTACCTTTAAAAAAAAAAAAGACATCACAAGAAAAGAATTTAGGATAATGTGATCTGAGGTCCTTCTGACCCCAGAGCTATACAAGCCAATACACAGATTATTGAAAGTTTAAAGCAATGTGTTTGCTACTTTTGTACTATTTGTCTTAAGTAAAATCACTGTCCATTGAAACAATCCCCTTTTCATTTTCTTCAATACGCTCAAAATAACGAACACATTTTCTCATTGACTGCATGATTCATTGTGACTGCTTTCATTTTAATTCAGAAATGTATTTATTTAAAGTTAATTAATCAAAATGAAAAGTAGCTCAAATATTATTACTTATTTTTGAAAAGTAATGCGTTGCTTTACGCGTACTTTAAAAAAGTAGCATTATGTAACCCCCAACACTGTAAACAAGATAATAATATTTGTAATATTCATTCATTCATTCATTTTCTTTTCGGCTTAGTCCCTTTATTAATCCGGGGTCGCCACAGCGGAATGAACCGCCAACTTATCCAGCATTTGTTTTACGCAGCGGATGCCCTTCCAGCCACAACCCATCTCTGGGAAACACATCCATACATTCTCATTCACACACATACACTATGGACAATTTAGCTTACCCAATTCACCTGTACCGCATATCTTTGGACTGTAGGGGAAACCGGAGCACCCGGAGGAAACCCACGCAACCACGGGGAGAACATGCAAACTCCACACAGAAATGCCAACTGGCCCGGCTGGGGATCGAACCAGCGACCTTCTTGCTGTGAGGCGAATGTGCTACTCACTACGCCACCGTGGCGCCTATTTGTAATATTTTACAACGCAATTCTATGTTTATGTTAGTTAACAAGTTAAAAATACTAAATTAATAATTAAAAATAAATACTTCTGAAGTACATCTCATTTTTATTTCAAAATTTACACGTTTCTTAGGTCATTTTAAATTAAATAAACTAATAATATTGTTTTTTTAGGTTTTTGTCATTTTAGTGCAGATTCAGAAAAAAAAATCAATTGAATAATTTTATTTATTAATAAATAAATACTTTTGTACGAGGAACTACTTTCTTCTGCCATTTGTTCACATCTGTAGCTGACGATCAAAACAGCAGAAACCGTTGCTTAAAAACACATCACTTCAGAACTAGTATAATAAATTACCAATATGACATGAGTAGCAGTGCAATATGGATGTATATCGTGTATATAAAAAAGATAATCAAACAGAGTGTCAAAAATCCTTATGTAGGAGGAACTACTTTCTTCCACCATTCATTCAGGTCTGCAGCTGACGATCAAAACAGCAGAAACTGTTGCTTAAAAACACGTCACTTTAGTGCTAGTATTTGAATGATTCTCTAGTGTAATGTCTAAAGTGATGACTAAACAGGTTATTTTGCTCACATTTTAAGATCATAAGCCTGAATATTATGAAATGCCAGAGACAATTCCTAGAATTTCTCTGTTGCAATCGGGACATCACAATAAACAACATTTATTGTCGGCTTAGTCCCTTTATTAATGCGGGGTCGTGTAATGAACCGCCAACTTATCCAGCATGTGTTTTACTCAGCGGATACCCTTCCAGCTGCAACCCATCACTGGGAAACATCCACACACACTCATTCACACACATACACAAGGGCCAATTTAGCTTACCCAATTCACCTATACCACGTCTTTGGACTTGTGGGGGAAACTGGAGCACCCAGAGGAAACCCACGCCAATATGGGGAGAACAAGCAAACTCCACACAGAAATGCCAACTGACCCAGCCAAGGCTCGAACTAGCGACCTTCTTGCTGTGAGGCGATTGTGCTACCCACTGCGCCACCGTGAAGCCTAACATTACAATAATTAACCCCGAAAAAGCCAAAGCAAAGCAAACACTACCAGATTACTATGCAGAATATTATTATTGCAGAATATTGCATGGCTATCAGCCAATCAAATTTGACAACCAGACAGAACTGTTGTGTATGTATATATATACTCTTTCATAATTTCATTAACATTAACCCTACCCTGTGTATTTATGTATTTATTTCCATAGATAATCATAACACGGTAACTGTATGGCTATAATACTATTTAATGTAGAAATATAGTTATTTATTTGAATAAAAACTAAATATTTTTAAAAAGTATCTCATTTTAAGAAGTATAAGAAAAATGATATCCATAACCTTTAAATATTCATCTAATTCTTCTTTTGCCATTTCTTTTCAAAGCATCAGTGAGCGCCCACTACGTTCCAACGGTCTGCAACGGGAGAGAGATCGTCGACTCCACCACCTCCTCTCTGTGACCCCGCCCTTTCCTCCAGACTCCTCCTTAGCGACTGTTAGCCAATCAGCACACATTGTGCTCTGCCCAAGAACTAGATCTGCCTACATTGTGTAGAAAGCGTGTATGATTACGACGATTAAATTATTTTTAGGGCTTGTTGTAAATATTAACTGACATTGTTGTAGAGAAACAAAAGAACAAAAAAAATCCTTTATAGAAAGATTTTGGAACCTTTTGTTTTGATAGCTTTATTATGTATGTTGTAAACGGCCATGATGTGATGATGTAAGACGCAAACCAGTTTTCGATTGGGCCACGGTTGATAGAGACTGATAGAGATGCCTCCGCCTGCAATACTGGACACAATTTGTGGTCGTTTTTCTTTTGTAGGCCTCATTGTAATAACCTAAACTCTATGTATTTCTATGTTGTACATTTTGTACAGAATCTTAACCGATGGTTTTAACAGCACAAGTCGACAGTATTAGAGGCTTCGGGAGGAAAACCATTGAGTGACTTCACGTCGTCTCATCACAGGCAGTGTCTTGACGCCAGAGGTTAAAACATCGTTTTTAGTAAACTGTCATGACATCTGAAAGCATATTACATTGACTGCATCTCATAAGCGTTGTATTTGGATGGTTGAGGTTGCAACACAGATATATGCAGTGTTGAGATATAGATATACACTACCGGTCAAAAGTTTGGGGTCAGGAGGATTTTTCAATGTTTTAAAATAAGCTTCTCCTGCTCACTAAGACTGCATTTATTTCATCAAAAATACAGTACAAATGGTAAAACTGTGAAATGCTGTTGCACTATAAAATAACTGTTCAAAACTAGTTTATAATTTAAGCATTTACTTCAGTGATTTTAATGATACATTTTCAGAAATCCTTCAGAAATTACTGTAATGTTAATTATTATTCTTGTTATTATTATTATTAATAATAATAATATTATTATTATTAACAGTAATAGTAATTAAAGCAATAATGACTGTGCTAATAATTTCATTTGAAAATACATACAATAAGTAATAAATAAATATTTAATTAATAAATATTTAACAAGTTTAAAAAAAATTCATTTAATAAATGCCGCTTTGATGAAAATAATTTTCTAAAAAAAAAAAAAACATTGAAAAAAAAAAACCTGACCCCAAACCTTTGACCAGTAGTGTATACAGTATACATATATTATGTTGATACATATATATATATATATATATATATACACATACATATATATTTGTTATACACTTGTTATAAATGTTTACATTGCAGGGACAAAATGTCTTGAAGACGAGTGTGTAAGGTACTGTGAATCTTACAAAGTCGTCTTGTCCTGCTTTTCCACCATCATGGTGCCGTTGCCGGTGCTGTCCCACTCTTTGGTGATCTGATGAAACACAATGGCTATTTATAGGGATAGTTCACCACATATCAAACCATTTTGGCTGTTTATTTGCTCACCCTCTGGTCATCCAAGATTTAGGTGACGTTTTTTTTTTTTCATTGGAGCAGTAAAGGAGATTTTTAGCTGAAATAGTGGTGATTGTTTTTTCACAGAATGCAAGTCAACGGTTATTGGCAGTATGAGAATTACAAATATATGACGTGATGTTGCACTTTCACTGTCACACATGACAAAAATGTATATAATTAGTATTGTCATCATTCAAATGCAGCAAATGGTTAAATATTTATTATTATTTTATTATTATATTTATAATATTTATTTTTAGAGAACCCTGAGCTTGGAGATAAGTGAGCCTAGGGCTCCTGCCTGGTCAATGAGCAGGTAAGGGGGAACAAGAACAGGTAATTCTCGAGATGTGGAAGTAATGCTAGACGGGATATTTATAGTGAGTTTGAAATAATCTGTTTGGCTCACTAATGATTGCAGATGGGAGAACAGCGCAATCAATCACATCACGTGATCCTCTCAAAATTAGTTTGTGAAACTTCACTTAGTTAAACATCCTCATTCAAGATCATATGACTGTGAAGCCTACCATGTTCAGCTGAAAAGCTTTTATCTTAACGTATTTGACATTTTTGGAACCACTGTAAAATTTGTGTGTTTTGTTGTCCTGTGGTGTGACAACCATGTTTATTGAAAAGTCATGGAGAAAATAATTAATCATATTTTTTATAATATAAATAGCACTATATGAATACAAGTGTCCAACAATGAAAAACAGCTGCTCTCAAAATATTTGTATATTTTTAAGAGTTATTTTAAATTATTAGTTATTTTTTAAGTTAATTTTCTTATTTTTTACTACGTCTTACCATAGGACAAAAAAAACAGTGAAACAAAAGACCCCTTATATATTCTCAAACATCAGAATCCTTTCTTCAAAAATGTTAGATATAAAATAATATATAATATATATAATAATATATAATAATAATAATATACTGGCTATTTTCAACTACATGGCTCCTTATGAAAGACTGAGATCTTAAGAATCAACTGTAATCCATTTTTAATCCACTGCCCATTGACACACACAGGACTGTTTTCCCATGCATTATGTTATGTAATAGCAAACATTGAATTTTCTGAATAATTACGCCAGACTTCAGTGTCATAGGATCCTCCAGAACTCGTTCCATACACTGATTTGCTGCTCAAGAAACATATCTTATCATCACCACTGCTGAAAACAGTCAATATTTTTTGGGGGGGGACTATGGCGCCGGCACCATTTCAGTGGAAAACGACTGATTATTGGTTGCACTTTAGATGTGTGAAATGCTTTGTGATGCAGTGAATGTAAAATGTATTCTGTTGTTCAATATCGGCTTGTTGTGCCTTATCATTTGTCCTATAGTTTTAATATGAAAGGTTCCTCAGAGTCTTTGGGCTGGAAGGGGCCGGGCCATTTTTTACAGATGTCTTTTTTTACATTTCAGAGGTTTTATACATTTCTATGTTTTTTCGGTTGGTTCGAGAGAGGGATGCTTGGTTTCTTCGACAAGCGGACGATTTATGGACACCTAAAATGTTAAAAGTTTGTTTGCTTGTTTCTAGCTTGCGGCCTTCGCACGGCCTCAAGAGATTTCTGTACAATATGGCGTTACCTAATGCAAGTGTCAGACTGTATTCATGTCATTGTAGGATCACCCATTGCTGGCCCGTCATGAAGGGACATAGTAAACAAACATGTAACAGTAACCTAGAAATGCTACAGCTCTCAACATTCATAATTCATTGGCATGGCAGCAAAGGAAATCATTTGTGTGTCGAGTTAACAGTACCGAGAGGTGAGCGTGCACAGCAGGAATGATTCAATCAGATGACGGACGAACATAAATCATATTTCAATGACCGTTTTAGTCTTCCAATGGAGACGGAGTTGCTTACAAGAACTGCACACACATAAAATCAATATGAAGCCAAGTCCATATTTACGATATGCTTCCTCAGATTTTCTTCAACAAATTTGTGATCACTACAGCTGAAAAATGGGATTAGGGATTTCAACAAACCTATATTCCTTAATGAAATGTTGTATAATGATTCGAGCCATATTCAAAGTTCAGTAATACTGATTAAAACATCCAAGTAACTAATTAGTAACAATCTTAAAAATAAAAATAATAAAATAAAACTTTGCATAGCAATAGTTCACACTAATCAACTAAAAGCACAAAGCACAACCATGGATACTACCTAAAATACCTTAGCCACTGCAGTAATGTAAAAAAAATAAAAAAATTCACAGCCCTCTATCAAATACACTGCAATATGTGGGGAAAACTCCGAAAACACCCTAACTACTAGATAGTAAATATTACATTTAGGAAAATAATACAATAATAATTAATAAACCACTCAAAAACTACAGGAACTTCACAGCAACATGCTAGAAATACTACCTAGCAAATGCAAATCAACACCCTAGAAACCATCCACATATAAACATGCTTGAAAAACAACTCAGCAACAGCATAGCCATGGCTTGGAAACTATAACACCGCATCAATTGTACAGTACAATTTTAAAATCCATACCATAGCAACTGCTTAGCAACACCCTGGAAGCTCCCAACAACACCTTAGCAACTGCATACAGTAGTAAAGTGGAGGGAAAAAGCAGATGGAACACCCTGGAAAATGCCCACAACTCCCTAGCATCGGTATGATGAAATGTGGGGGGAAACCCTAGCTAAAAAACAACTCATAAAACCTTAGCTGAGCAACCGCAAAACAAGATTCCCAAAAAATATCTTAGCAAATGAATAGCAACAGCAGCTGAAAAAAAAAGTAAACTCTGTGTGGAAAAAGTACCCACAGTCATACACTCCAGCACCAAGACCATTGCATAGTGGTTGCATAGTAAAATAAAAAGCGCAGCACACTGCTCTTTCATAAAGTCAATAAAAAGGCAGTGCAGTGCGCCTTGCGTTTTTTTACCTGAAAAACAAATTTGGTGTGATCAGGGCCTAAAATCACTTATCATCTGCTTGGCAACACGCTGGAAAACCCCCAACAACACCTTAGCAACTGCATAACCGTAGTAAAATGGAGGGAAAAGGCAGATGGAACACCCTGGAAAATTGCCTAGCAACTGCACAATGAATCATTGTTAAAAAAACACCCTAGCCAAGCAACTGCAAATCAATATTCCAAAAACATATCTTAGCAAATTAATAGCAACACCCAGGAAACCACTAACAATACCTCTGCACAGTAATAAGAAACACACCCACTATAGCAAATACACATTGATATGTTGAGAAACACTGTAGCTGCAAGATATAAACAAATTATTAACAATAAAAAAACATTCAGAAAACTACAGGACCTGATCAACAACATAGAACCTACTGTATAGGATCAAATCATCACCTCAACAACAGCATAGCAATGCCTTGGAAACCACATGACCAAATCAATTTTACCGTACAATTCTAAAACCAACACAGAACACCACAACAACTGCAGAGCTACATGTTACGGTCCCAATCACACCAAACACTTTTTTTCTCTGTGTATTTGCAGTTGAAAAATGAGTCAATGCTAGAAAAAGTGCCCAAAGTCATGTGCTCCAGCACCAAGAGCATTAGAGTGGTTGCATAGTAAAATAAAAAGCGCAGCACACTGCTCTTTTATAAAGTCAATAAAAAGGCAGCACATTGCGCCTTGCGTTTCTAGACCTGAAAAACACATTTGGTGTGATCAGGGCCTAAAACCACTTAACTGTTTAGCAACACGCTGTAAACCCCCCCAACAACACCTTAGCAACTGCATACCATAGTATAGTGGAGGGAAAAAATAGCTGGAACACCCTGGAAAACTGACTAACAACTGCAAAATAAAATGGGGGGGGAAAAGTAAAGCTGCTGCACAATAACATTGTTTAAAAAACAACTCATAACACCCTAGCCTAGCAACTACAAAGCATTATTACAAAAACATATCTTAGCAAATGATTAGCAACACCCAGTAAACCACCAACAATACCGGCAACATTAAGAAGAAAAACACCCACTATAGTACATACACAATAATATGTAAAAAAAAAAAAAAAAGAAAAGAAAAAAAAACACTGTAGTTGCTATATCTAAACAAATAAATAAATAAACATTTAGAAAACTACAGGATCTGATCAACAACCTAGGACCTATAGGATCAAAGTCATGCGCTCCAGCACCAAGAGCATTAGAGTGGTTGCATAGTAAAATAAAAAGCGCAGCACACTAATCTTTTATAAAGTCAATAAAAATACAGTGCAGTATGCCTTGCGTTTCTAGACCTGAAAAACACATTTGGTGTGATCAGGGCCTAAAACCACTAATCAACTGCTTAGCAGCACGCTGGAAACCCCCCAACAACACCTTAGCAACTGCATACTATAGTATAGTGGAGGGAAAAAGCAGCTGGAACACCCTGGAAAACTGACTAACAACTCATAACACCCTAGCCTAGCAACTGCAAAGCATTATTACAAAAACATATCTTAGCAAATGATTAGCAACACCCAGGAAACCACCAACAATACCGGCAACATTAAGAAGAAAAACACCCACTATAGTAAATACACAATAATACGTAAAAAAAAAAAAAAAAGAAAAGAAAAAAAAAACACTGTAGTTGCTAGATCTAAACAAATAAATAAATAAACATATAGAAAACTACAGAATCTGATCAACAACCTAGGACCTATAGGATCAAAGTCATGTGCTCCAGCACCAAGACCATTAGAGTGGTTGCATAGTAAAATAAAAAGCGCAGCACGCTGCTCTTTTATAAAGTCAATAAAAAGGTAATACAGTGTGCCTTGTGTCTTTACACAGTTGGTGTGATCAGGGCCTAAAAACACTTATCGACACCCTGGAAACCCCTCAACCAACACCCCTAGCAACTGCATACTGTAGAAACACGGAGGAAAAGCAGGTGGAAAACCTCCACAACACCCTAGCAACTTCATAACTCCAAGCTGCTGCATAGTAACATTATTTTAAAAAACAACCCAGAACACCCTAGCAACTGCACAGCAACAGTCTAAAAAATATCTTGGCAAATGAATAAGAACATTCTGGAAACCACACAAAACTCCCTAATAACATGGAAACATGCCTTAGTAGTTGCACAGCAACATATTAAAGGCATCTTCGCAATATTTTTCACAACACCATAACAACTGCATTTAGGGCTAAGCAGAGGCATAGCAATGCCCTGGAAACCTGTACTGTGGTGGTCACTTTTAACCAGGATTTTAGGACTATATAAAAACATTCATGACCTACAAAACAAAGGGTAACACAAGGACAGCAGAAACAGTCAGTATGTAATCTGGACCGAAAGTTAATAAGTAAGTGCATGCAGTGAGAAAAACAGCATGAGGTTATGTAAAGCAGTTCGCCGCCCCATAAACTTCAGCACGATGCTCAGCAACTCTGCGCTTTTGTGGCAAGGCTTACACGACACCCTCCAAAAATCTGCGCACATCCTCTTTCCTCACGATAAGTTGCTACAGGTCCTCGTTCCAGCCTTAGCCTCTTTAAGAATGTTTTTGAGGGAAGAAAAAGTCAAATGTGGCGGTTTCGTCTGAGTGGCTTAGAAACGGTTTAGGAGGGGGACGAGACTGCAGTCTGCGCAGAAACACAAACGGAGAGCGAGCCTCCCTCACCCCACTGCAGCAATCTCATTCAAGTCAGAGTGGGGATCCAGGGTCTTACTGCAAAATCAGCCGGCTGTGTCTAAACGCGTCACTGCGTGAGGAGGAAGTTTAAAGCGAACTTTCAGAGATCTGCTCATGTGACAGATATCTTCAC
The DNA here is from genome assembly GCA_903798035.1 of Danio albolineatus. Lineage (NCBI taxonomy): Eukaryota > Metazoa > Chordata > Actinopteri > Cypriniformes > Danionidae > Danio > Danio albolineatus. The sequence continues at coordinate 4,353,332 of CAIGQQ010033467.1, forward strand.
ACCATAGTGTAAAACGCTTGTCGGGTCGGTTTGGAGTGCTAAATATGGTTTGGTTTATAAAGACTTTGGTAGTTAAAGATAGTGACAACCACATCCTTTAACCAGAGTTACTACTTTACACCTACATTTACAATCATGTGTGAATTTGAAGGGCATGTTCGGTGGATTGGGAAAAGAAATACAAGACAAAACTTCCTAGAAGAGATAAAGTAATTCACCCAAAATTAAACTGTCATCATTTACTCACAATGTCACCCCAAACCTGCACAGCTTTATTTTCTGAAACACAAGATGATACTTTTTTAAAAATAAGATGCCTTCTTTTATCATTTACACTGAATGTCAGAGGCTCTGTTGTTGTTTATGTCACCCCACCAGTTCTACTCACATTGCTCCAAGTGGGTTTTGACTTGGTGACTCCAGTATGGAGCACCAGTAAGGGGGCGATCACACCGAACACAATTTCCAGTTCTGAGAACGAGGCACACCGTACTGCCTTTTTTGTTGTTGTTGTTGACAAGTGCACTGTGCTTTTTATGGCTCTAGGCAACCACTGGATCAGCTGCCTATTGTGCCCGAGCACTGATGTTGACATTGTTAGAATTGTAATATATTAATTACATATTTACTCCGAGGGCCGTTTATATCAACGTTAATATTTAGCCGCACCATGTTGGTGTTTTGTAAATTGTAAATTTTTATGAGGTGTGTCATTAGCCCAATGCTCCCCAACCAAGAGGACCAGGACGAACACACATACACTACAGACAAATTAGCTTGCCCAATTCACCTACAGTACATGTCTTTGGACTGTGGGGGAAACCGGAGCACCCGGAGGAATCCTATGCCAACACAGGGAGAACACACAAACTCCACACAGAAATCTTAACTGACCCAGCCGGGGCTTGAACCAGCGACCTTCTTGCTGTGAGGCGACAGTGCTAACCACTTCACCTCCATGCCACCCAAAAAAATATTTAATAACAATGTAATATTCCAGATTTTTGAAGACACAACCTCCAGATAACTCGAAATGGCGTTTGCTATTCTCTCCTCTATTAAGTCTCTGTAGTCGCCTTGGCAAGACAGACCTGCTGTCTTCTCAATGGAAACCCAGTCTCTGTTTTCATATGAATGGTGGATGTAAAAGACGTGACTGACGTAGTGTGCTTTTTCCACTCAGAGTTGACTTACTTTCAACTGCAGGCAGACAGCCTGCAACGGCAAAACGGTTAAAACGCGAGATGTGCAAGGTGCATAAACAGCATGCAAAACATTCACAGCCATCAGTAAACCATTCAAAAGATGCACCTCTTAATGCAAAAAATGTGTTCGGTGTGATCAGGGCTTAAAGTACCTCTTGAGGTCTGACTCCCATTTGGGTAACTGCTCCCCTGTAACCCCTCTAATTCAAGAAACAGCATTAAAAGTAGTATTTGAACTGGAACTTCAATCATGCAGAGTACGAATATGCTTCTTGAGGCCTCAGTCGCATCCAGGTATAAACCGTCTGATTCTACTTGCACCACTCTAAGTGGGATTCAAACCGGTGTATCAGACATGGACCATCTCTATTGCACCTTCTTAGTCTTCACTTCTATCTTTGTAAAAGCCTTACTGAAACTAATTGGACCATTTCAACTAGAATTTGAACCAGTAACTACCTAACTAATCACCACACTCCTATCCGGGTCATGGCACCAATTTAATTATGTAGTCATTTTTAAATGGTGCCATGACCCGGATGGGAGTGTGTCTAAGTGATGTTTTAACCACTGTCTTAATAATGGGGCACAGCTGAAGCACTTTGTAACCTCACTCCCATTCAGGTAATGGCACCACTGTTACCCATCTGGTTCAACTTGCACAAATCCAATGGGAATGAACTGCCATCTTCATCATGGGGGACCTTTAATGCACCCCAAGGCCTCGCTCCCTTATGGGTTATGGCACCACTGTATCCCCTCAGGTTCTGCATCTACCAATTCCAGGTGGAATGCAAATCAACATCTTTGTCATTGGCGGCAAGCCAATAAGGACACTAACTAGCCTCTAGTTCACATTTTGAGAGAGGATTGAGGTTTGCAGCTCAACAAGCTGGCCTCAGTTTAGACCTTACAACAATCTTTAATGTATACCCTTTCAGAGTCATCATAATCTAAAAATTATGCAGGTTGGGGTGAGGAAGTGATGACATTGTTAATTTTTGGGCCAACTATCCCTTTAAATGTCTTGGCAGAGAAGGAAACTTGGGAAAATAGATTTGACTTTGATAAACTGCAATAGCAGACAAAGAGGAAATAAATAAATAAATAAATAAATAAATAAATAAATAAATAAAATGGAAGTATGTCAATATGGAAACATGCATGACAGAGGACCTGATTTGGAATGTGCACATTTTACTGCTTTTTTCGAAGTTTTGATAAAATAATGTGTTAAATAGAGCTGAGAGTATTGCAGTGCTGCTGAAAGCATCATTAAATAAATCTAATTAAATAAATGAAGACACAATGGCATTGTATAAAGCCCTGTTCACACCAAAAATTCCAACTACAGTACTAACTCTAAAGGTACTAATGCAATGCACTAACTAATGATAACTTGTTTATAATAAACATGCATTCAAGTGTCTAGTCTGCCTCTTTAAATGCACAATAAACATTAAGTTGAAACATTTTCTGAAATAGTTGTTCCCATCTAAGACTCATTATTAGTTGTAGGGGCAGTTCTTATATAATTGGAATGATTAAAGTTTAAAGTGATCATTTTTGGTGTGAACAGGCTTAAACTATATAGGACAGGCATTTTATTTCCTATAAAACTGACTCCAAGTGGTATTGGGGGTTTGTGAATGAAAGCATTTATTTTTCTGTTTATGTACAGGACAATTTAGAGTCGCATCTGTTAGTAAATAGAGTACAGTTGTTAATCCCAAATACTGAATGTGTGATAGAAGGTATGTTGGATGTATTAAAAACAACTTGGGATGATCATAAGGTTGTGTTTAGATTTCTCTAAAAATAAAAAACTCCTTCAAATCTGTAATAGAGGTACAAATATGTGGGACAACAGGAAGGCACGGAACTTCTCGATTTGAACACAAGCAATAGAACAGTACTCATGGTGCAGTGTGCAATAAAAAAGGACATTATTACATCATAATAAATAAATTATATGATGAATTGTGCATGTCGTATTCATTTTGAGTTTGCAGTATCACAGTGAATCTACACTCACAAGCCACTTTTTAGGTACGCCTGTGTAACAGGTTGTTCATGTCAACAATTCAATGCATTTAGGCATGTAGTTCAAATCAAACATGAGAACAATCTAGAAATCAGAGTTAAACTATTAAGACTTTGGCATGGTTGAAAGTACCAGACAGGCTGGTCTGATCTCCTAAGTTAGTTATAAATAAAGATTGGAGCCAGCTCCAAATGGGTTGGCTGAACAAACTGCCTGGGCCTTTTGATTGATTTATATCAGGGGTGCTCAATCCTGGTCCTGGAGATCTACCTTCCTACAGAGTTCAGCTCCAACCCTGATCAAACACACCTGAACCAATTAAATAGGACCTGAACAGCGCTTGATAATTACAGGCAGGTGTGTTTGATATGGGTTGCAACTGAAATCTGCAGGAAGGTAGATCTCCAGGACCAGGATTGAGCACCCCTGATTTATATAATGTCTTCTACGTCCTATTGTGTTTTATAAATATCAACACAAATCCAACTCTAAACATGCGCCCCATACAGTAACCTACAGTATTTTATTGACATGTATGCCAACCTCAACACAAAACCTACCCCTTACAATAATGCAAAAACAGTAAATATTGTTGTTGCTCATATTAATGAGCACATGTTCAGCAGGCACATCAGTAAAGCCCCATTCAGACTACCAGCAACAAAATGACAAATGACCCTTTATTTTAATGGAAAGCTAGCAACTTCAGGCAATCTCTGGCTACATGAATGACAGCAAGCATTGGCGATAGGATGTGGGCATGTCTTGGGATGTGACAAAGTTGAGAATCCTTCAAACTTTATGCAAATAAAGAGCGAATTATGCAAGCAACAAGAGCATAGCTAGCTGGTTGTATTCTTCTAGCTTAAGACCTACACAGACTGGCGTTTGCCACAGATAAAAATGACAGAGCACATGCAACAGTATCACTTGACACAACCACAATCTGTCGAATAGTATCTCCTGAACACAAAACAAATCCAACCTTGAATAAGATGAACTACAGCAGCAGAAGAGCACACCGGACACAATGCTGTCAAATTTAACAAACTAAGACAAAAATTGGACAATTGAAGATTGGAAAAATGTTACTCAGTCTGGTGAGTCTTGTTTTTTTGCATCATTTGCATGGTAGGGTCAGTATTTGGCATAAACAACACAAAAGGCTGGAGCCATGTTGTCAGGTTGCTGGTGGTGTATTAGTGCGCACTTAAGAATAAGAATTTTGTAAACATCACAGCCTACATTAGTAGTGGTCCTGACCATGTCCAACACTTTGACTAAAGTGTACACATCTTTTGATGTGACTTTCATGACATTCCAACATTCAAAACATTCCAAACTGGTTTCATGAACTTGATTATGAGTTTCCTACTTAAATGGGCTCCAGAGTCAACAGATCTAAATTCAATAGACCACACCTTTGGGAAGTGGTGGAATGGGAGATTTCCATCATGGACGTGCAGCTGATAAATCGGTAGCAATGATGCCATCATATCAATATGAACCAAAATCTTTGCAAAACATTTCCTTTCCAAAATCTTAATTTCTGAACCTATACCACCTAATGAATATAGTACATCCAGGTGGTTGTCATCGCAGACCTTATCACATGGCTGATAAAAATAAATAAATAAATAGAAAATAAATAAAAAATTTACAAACATTCACTGACAAAAGTGTTGTCATCAATCCCAGTTGTAAGAGCAACAAATAATAACTTGATTTCTAGTAGATCATTTGCAAAAGTGGCAGAAGGTAGATTTGTCAGATGAATCATCTGTTGAGCTGCATCCCAATTATCACAAATACTGCAGAAGACCTATTGGAATCCACATGGACCCAAGATTCTCACAGACATCAGTCAAGTTCGATGGAAGGAAAAATCATGGTTTGGGGTTACATTCAGTATGGGGGTATGTGAGAGATCAGTAGAGGGGATGGCAACATGAACAGCCTGAGGTATCGCCATTTGTGCTGCTCATTACATTACAAACCACAAGAGAGAGAGCATTCTTCAGCAGGATAGTGCTCCTTCTCATACTTCAGTCTCTACATCAAAGTTCCTTATAGCAAAGAAGTTTAAGGTGCTCCAGGATTGGCCTGCCCAGTCACCAGACATGAACATTAATGAGCATGTCTAGGGTAAGATGAAGGAGGAGGCATTAAAGAAGAATCTAAAGAATCTTGATGAACTCCGGGAGTCCTGCAAGAATGCTTTCTTCACCATTTCAGATTACTTTATTAGTAAGTTATTTGACTCATTGCACATATGTCCCGGCGATTGTTATCGCAGATCTTATCACAAGGCTACTTGCAACAAAACGTAAATTTTTGTTCTGCAGATGTAATAGTTTTAGTGTTTCTTTAAATAAACCCAAATCAGACCGAAACAAAAACGACTGAATGGAGCTGATGGAGCATACACTAACCTGTGTGCTATTCAGTCACAAGATGTGCCAAACAGTTAAAAACAACAACAAAACAGGCAAATATAGATATAGAAAATATAAATATCGATGTGAATGTATTCACTGATGGCCAAAATTATTCAATGTAACCACATGAGCCTGTATTATTAGTTTCAGTGACATTTATCTTGGAATAACATACCTATAACATACCTTGGAATGTTGTGACTGACCAATCAGAGTCAAGTATTCCAAAGAGCTTTGTAAAAAGAATTAAGGCAAGGTGAAATGTGGTCTAACCCACTAATACCTAGTAAAGCTGCACAGCATACATGCAAACACACCCCAGCATACTTTCTCCACACTTTCCTGTCACCACAACCGTGATGGATTCAGATGTCTTACAAGGACGAAGCAGGTTAGCATTTTCTCACTGCAATAAAATAACTTCCCCGGGTGTTCTCTCTTCCACTAAATTATTCTGCTGACATCCAATCAGCTGGCTTCTGGCTTTCTAAAGAGGACCAAGCAGCGGAGATTATGAGCGAGGAAAATGGAATGCAATTTTTGCCAGGGATTTTCTGGCCAGAATAATACATCGGAAGTGCTGAAGTGCTGAAGCCTTTGAAAACCCTTTCCTTTTATCAGCCACATGAGTTCGTCTGAGAAGAGAGAGAGAGAGAGGACAGGTGAGAGAACAGCATGAATGAGAGCGGTAAAGTGATGGCTGAGGGATAGAGATAGTGAAGGAGGGTTTTTTTTTTTTTTGGTGAATTGTGCACATCACACTTCTTCCGTCCTCAGTGGAATTCTAATGGCTGTGGCACAGAGTCAAGGCTTTTATGAGAGATATCAGAACCGCTGCACTTTTCCAGGTTAGACACGACCTCCTCCACCTACAACCACAATATTTCTGAAGCCCTGAGAGACGAGGCGGCACGGGAACGAGTGAGAGTCAGAATAAAAGATAGTGAGATGTGACATTCAGAGAGAGAGAGAACTAATGAGGAACGTACAAAGCTTTTGCAACACTGCTGCAGCATTACTTAAAGCAATACTTCACCCACAAATGACAGATCTGTCATCATCTACTCACCGTCATGTTGATCTATGCTGTTATTTTTTTTTCTGTGCCACACACACACACACACACACACACACACACACACACACACACACACACGCACACACACACACACACACACACACACAAAGATTCTGCAAAAACTTCAGCTTGTCTAACTCATTTTAAGCACATTGAAAACAAACAACAATAGCAATTCAATACCACTACCATGTACAGCTATGACTTTTGAGGGGAATATATATTATATGTGACCCTAACGCACAAAACCAGTCTTATGTTGCACTGGTATATTTTTGGCAAGAACTAAAAATACATTTTATGGGTCAAAATTTTCAAAAATCCTTATAATGTCATTTAAATATCATGTTCCATGGGTATATTTTGTATTTTTTCTACTGTAAATAAAAGAAAACTTAGCAATATGCTTTGTTAAGAACCTAATTGACAACTTTAGAGGTGATTTTATCAGTATTTAAGCTTTTTTTAACCCTCAGATTCCAGTTATTCAAATAGATGTCTGCTCAGTATTGTACAATCTCAACAAAGTATACATCTATGGAAAGATTTATACAGATTTAAAGTGACGTATAATTATCAACTTCCAAAAAAATATACACGTATGGCTGGTTTTGGCTCCAGGGTCACATACATACTAACCGGCCACTTTATTAGGTACACTGAACGCTGTGTCAGAGGAGAATTGCCAGACTTGTTCAAGCTGATAGAAAGGCAACAGTAACTCAAATAACCACTCGTTACAACGGAGGTATGCAGTAGAGCATCTCTGAACACACAACACATCCAAACTTGAGGCGGATGAGCTACAGCAGCAGAAGACCACACCGGTTGCTACTCCTCTCAGCTAAGAACAGGTAACTGAGGCTACAATTCGCACAGGCTCACCTAAATTGGACAATAGAAGATTGGAAAAACATTGCCTAGTCTGATTAGTCTTGATTTCTGCTGCCACATTAGGATGATAGGTTCAGAATTTGGCATCAACAGCAGGAAAGCATGGATCCATCCTACCTTGTATCAACGATTTAGGCTTGTGGTGATGGTAGTGTAATTGAGTAGCGGATATTTCCTTGACACTTTGGGCCCATTAGTACTAAACGAGCATCCTGTCAACGCCACAACCTAGTGAGTATTGTTTACGTCCATCCTTTTATGACCACAGTGTACCCATTTTCTGATGGCTATTTCTAGCAGGATAACATGCAAATCATCTAAGACTGGTTTCCTGGACATGGCAATGAGTTCACTGTACTCAAATGGCCTCCAGAGTCACCAGAACTCAATCCAATAGAGCACCTCTAGGATGTGATGGAATAGGAAATTCATATCATTGATGCGCAGCCAACAAATCTGCAGCAACTGCGTGATACTATCATGTCAATATGGACCAAAATCTCTGAGGAATATTTCCAGTTCCTTGTTGAATCTATGGCAAGCTAAGGCAAGGCAATGCTATTTTTATAGAACATTTCATACACAATGGTAATTCAAAGTGCTTTACGTAAACAAGAATAAAATAAACTAAAAAATAACTAGAAACTAGAAAATAAAAATGATTAAAACATATTAATTTAGGTTATAGAAGAATGGCACGATGGATTAAGGCAGTTCTGAAGGCAAAAGGGGGTTCAACCCGGTACTAGTAAGGTGTACCTAATTAAGTGACCAGTGAGTGTATGTTATATAATAGTACAAAAAAAACATACAGACCATATTTGTCATTCATTGCCAGTTGAATAAGAAATAAAATGACAATTACAATTTAAACGAGATAGTTCACCCCAAAATTTAAATGTCCACATCATGTTCACACTCAAGTGTCTGAATTTCTTTCTTCTGTTGAACACAAAACAAGATATCCTGAAGAATATTGGGGGGAAAAAACAGCCATTGACATCCATAGTAAGAACAAAAAAATATTGTGGAAGTCAATGGCATTTTTTTTCTAGCATTTGTGTTCAACATAAGAAACAAAATGATGACAATTTGTATTTTTTTTTATTTATCTCTCCCTTTTAAATAAAAAACTTAGAGTACATTTTAAAAAGTTAACAACATTAATAACTACTATAATACCACAAAACAGTCGTAATCTGAATATAAGTTCACAGTTAATATAAAAAAATACAAATTGGAGACAGAAAGCAATACTTTTTTACACTTTTATTACACACATCAATAACAAATTATATCAGTAATTGACATCAATTGGACAGAGTGGCAGGTTGATTTCACTGTAAAAAAAAATACAAAGAAAAAAAATCTATCATAATTACTCATATAATAATAATAATAATAATAGTGCCAACATTTAACACTTCAGATTGCAGTATTGAACCAAACAAAACACCTGAATCCCAGCAGCACAGTAACTGTAGGTTCACACTTCGATCCGGAATCAATACAAGCCTCAACAGATCATTTCCCCAGAAATTATATCGACGGGTCTTACAATTTCATGAATTCAATCCCACCGGCAGTTCAGTAGGTTCATTAATTAGACAGCGAATGTTTCATCAGCTCAGTCTGCCTCCGATGTTCTGAAGGAAAACAGTTTCTCCTTAATCTCCGGTGTTTGTCTTGAAAATGACACAGAGGTAGGTCAAAAAAAATAAATAAAATAAAAATAGCTGTGCAGAAATGTCTCCTGCTTTGCTGTAATCTCTTTATTCATAGCCTTTAATCATGTCGTATTTCATTTGGAACGTCACAGTCACAGTCAAATAGGTTACTCAAGTACAAAAAAAAATAAAACACACACACACACACACTATTTTGGCCTTGCTCAAACAACACACTTTACATGGTTTTCCAGTGCCGGGATTGGAAGCGTCTGTCAGTAAAGCTTAACGTCTGAGTGTATTTGTGTGTTTCACCCTGACCCTCGGCTACATTTGCTCTGACAAGCAGGACTCGTGTAAGTCGCGCCTGTCGCTCCATAAAGCTTCCCAGGCGCTGGAGGGATAGGGAAATTTCCACGGATTTACAATAGGAAAACACACACACACACACACACACACACAGACAAACAAATATGTACACACATACATACATACATACATACATACATACATACATACATACATACATACTGTACATACACACACTTGTATGTACACACATACATATGCACACACACTCATACATAAATACACACACATACACACCTAAAACATAACACACGCACATACATGCATGCATAGATGCACACAGATACACGCATACATACAATCATAGATGTGCACATTCAAACAACACACATACACGTACACACATACATACACATGTACGGTACATACACACACATGCATACATATACACACACGTACACACGCGCATGCATGCATACATACATACATACATACATACATACATACACACAGACATACAACCATAGTTACATATACATACATGCACACACACAAAGATGTACATACACACACACACACACACACAATTTACAAACATAACACATACGTATACATATACATATGTACGCGTATGTGTACACACACACACACAGATGTACATACATACATATATACATGCATATACACGCATACTATACATACACAAATACACAACACACATATA